>WTXD01000065.1:0-132309 GCA_022496205.1 Gloeopeniophorella convolvens | reverse complement strand
ACTTCTCCCAATGAATGACAGCTTGTGTCAGAGGGTTGACACCTGCAGCCCACCTGGCCCACCCAGTTGAGTTCACGACAGTACGCCTTCCCTGAATGGCAATTGAACTCAAGCTGTCACCCGTGCAGTCCACTATGACTTCCCAATGCATACATAGGTAGAATCCAGCCCGCCCAGACCAGCCAGATCGGGGTTGGACGTGCTTGGATTGCACGTGGCGTCCGGGGTGTCTCGGCATCGAGCGTATGTGGTAGTGATCTCACGCGTGAGCCATGCAGCAAGGCACGCATACTCGTCCATGGATCTAGTAGAGCATATATATGGTACGTACAGTGGGAGAACAACTCTGTGCTGGCAAAGACTTATTGACAACAGCCAGGGCATGTACCTAGATGTTGGCGGTTCTATCACATTCATGGCAGTTGGTTTACTACCTTGGGCGCCGTGTCATCCATCTGGCCCACATGCCTCTTCCAATCCCGGAGTCTGTGGGCATCATACCGTCGCCCACCCAGCCCGCGCATCTCTTCCCATCTTGTCCGCGAGCGTCATAGTCGCCCACCCAGCCCGTCGCCTCTTCCAATAATGTCTGCAGGTGTCATAGTCGCCGCTCAGCCCGTGCATCTTTTCCAATCTTATCCATGAGCGTCATAGTCGCCCACCCAGCCCGCGGCCATATTGTTGAATGCCTCAGACGATGTGCTACATTCCCACGCGTCTCTTTTCCTCCCCCCTCTTTCACCATGGAGAAACGTTCACGAAGCACGACAGTACGGGCCAGCAAGTCCTCACGCACCAAGGTCAACGTATTCATAGCGCCGCCTAGCCTCGGCGAACTACATCACACGAAAAGGCGAGCGGTCACATTCCTGATGCCCGAGGCGTCCTCCTTAACAAGGCAGGACAACAACGAGTCTCGGATGCGTTTGCTGCTAAAGCGACAGAATCCTACAATAGCACGTCTTTGTTCCGCGAAACCCATCTCCTGCGGGGTCCTGTCATGCTCATGTCCAGTCGCAGATCTCACAGTAGGGACCAAACGAATTTATGACCAGATGACTAGGGGTCAGGATGAAGCTGATGCGCCACGCGACCTCGAAATGGAAGATTCTCAGGCCTGGTACGATGAGGACGATGTAGAAGGACAAGGGCCCCTGGACAATGAGTTGCAGCTATCCAGCGAAGGCGGTGAAACCGAGCACTTGCTCGAATATGTTGGTCTGTTCGTAAGGTTCATCCCAACTGCCGCTTGTAGTCATGCTCGCTTCAGTCCACAGGGTCGCCGCAAAACTCAGAGCTGGTCAACACGCCTGCGCATCTTGAGGCCAGATGGAATGATCAGCTGCCGCGCCTTGTCGACGCGTTCCTCGAGTACAAGCACGAGAGCAGCAGTGGACAGAAACCATCCGATGGAGTAAACAATGGCCTAGAGGAGTTCAAGATTCTCTACATGGGATGCCTTTGGTATGTACAGTCTAGCCTATGCGCGCTATCAACCTCTGAATCGGATGTATCAGATTCTGTCAGGATCGCACGTTCGTACAGATCCCGGGTTGCGTGTACCCAAACATGAACCTTCTGCGGCAAGGCTGCCTGAGCTCTTCGCCCTCACGCATTTCATGGGCAATATCCCTGCGAACCTTGGAGTTGTACCGATGGCTGCGCGTCCGTCAGCCTCGCGTCAGCATCCAAGCCTGGGTCCGATCCATCTGTGACTATCATAACGTACGTTCTGTGCCTGTCCATCGTACATCCGATTTAGTTCAGCGGGTTGCACAGATAACGTATCAGTGATCCTATTGGCAGCACTTCTCAGACACGTTTGACGTGTATCTCAAGATCAGAAGAGGTGTCGAGCTACGTGTGCGTGAGTCTTTAGGGCGCCTTGACCATCACTGGCGCGTCAAGAATTCCTGTCCGTGCTGTCAAACCAGGTGATCTAACTACCGCTTCTGGCAGTCCGATAGCATATTGACGCTCATTACATAGCTCCCCGGTGAGGCACCGCTACAGGTGTCAGTCATGGGCGTCCTCGACGGCAACCAATCGCTAAAGCGCGTGCGCCTGCGGGAAGGTGCTGTCGGCGATCCACGCGAATTCACAAGTGACTACTACATCCCTGAAGACCGTGTCGACGTGTTCAAGCATGATGTCAAGTCCCGACAACAGATCTCATCGAAGACGCCAGTATGGGCTGCATTTGGTCACTTCTACATCTCGCCAAACCACTGATGCTGTTCAAGTCTCAGGCAAAGGGAACAAATGATCCTGCATCGCAGGAGCCTCAGGCGTGGTCCAAAGACCCAGAAGAGGCCACGCCAGCGGATGGCGCCGATGAACAGACAACTTGCACGGAGCGCTGGAAAGCGGCTCAAAGCGACAACCTCAAACGAATGTGGGCCATCTACCGCGAGACAGGAATATTCTTGTCTGCGTGTCGACACGGTTTGATATGGTGGATATGTGATATGGTTCTCAGTGGTGAGCTGTATGTGCAATTCGTGGCACAACGCATGATTCTGCAACTCATTGAAACACTCAGGGCAAAGTATCCACTGGCCATCGTGAATGAAGCCTTAGACGCGTTTGGGGACAAAGTCGGCTTAGGTTATGACATCGGGTGTTCGTTCACTGAGACGATCGCGAAGAGTTCTATCTCGGAGAAAGCAAAGGCAAAGGGACTCCGCCTTGTTGTTCCAGCGTTCCATGGATATGCTCATAAAAGGCTCTGTCAGCTCTCGTTTCACCCACTTTACGCTGGGGGATTCGGGATCGAGGATTTGGAAACCGCTGAGCGGATCTTCTCGTCATTCAACGGCCTCGCAAATGTCACGCGCTATGCCTCGCGCTTTCACCGCCATCAGTCCATCGACCTTTACGCCCAGCAACATGACGATGACAAGTATCAGGAGCTCTGTATGTACTCTCCTTAGTATCTATATTGCGACTAAATCAGCTTTTTCAGCGGCGTTCCTCCTAGGGAACTACAAACAAGTTACGCAGCTCCTTGAAGAACTCCCTGTCACGATCGCGGCACTGCAGTCCGGCAAGTCCGCAGCAGATACCGCATATAGTCACCACCTGGAAAACGAGCGCGCGTATCTCCTCTCTCGTAAGAAGGAGACGGCCGAGGATGAATTAGCGTGCGACTATTATGAACGACTTCTTGCGTATCAGAGATCAAAGTAAGTGTCGATTAGATTTGTGGTAGCACTACTAAACGAAATCTATGGACTACAGAAAACTCTATGACGAGGCGGTCGTAATCTGTACTACGAAGGTCTCGGCACGCTCAACCTTACATGAGCGTGCAGCATTGATGCAGCAACACGCATTCGAAACTTTGAGCGTATGCAAGGCCTTTTACATAGCTTCGAATCCATCCACGGAATCAAGGAGCGGTGGACACCAAGCATGCCGCAGTGGAGAACCGCGGCTGAGTATTTCTCCACACGTGAGTATCAGAAGGCACTCGCAAAACTGGAGAGCCTTGTGGTTGCACGCTTGTTCGAACTTCATAAGATGGGCCTTTCAGGTACTGGTAAGTGCGTGCTCTCATGATGCGCCCTCTATATGACCAGCACTTGTCTTAGGATATAAATTACGAACCCACATCAACAAGGCTCTCAAGACACGCTGCAAGCGATCCAAGCGGCGCTTCGTAGGTATAACGATGCAGCAAAGGCGCTGAATCGGCAGCAGCTAGACTGGAAGGACGTGGCTACTTACGGAAGCCTTGCGGACTTCGAGTTGCTCCAGGAGTGCCGCGAGGATATTCGTGAGCGACCTTGGGCTGAAAGTAAGAACAGGCAGGCAGCCCTCCATTGGCTGCGCCTTGAGCGTGCAAAGGAGGAAAGGGAGCGACTCAATGTGGAAGTCAGTCGCCTTGCCAACTGGATGAGCAAGGAAGAAACGCTCTTGTCTGTAACAGCTGATCGCCTTCGCCATGAGGCCTCGCCCCTTGTGACGGCACTTGAGGATCTTCTCGCGTGTCGCCTTCGCCAAAACTGTATCCACCGTCAACAAATTCGACAGATATATGGTCTCGCCTGTTATAATGGCCCCCGAGATGCTAACATTGAGCATGGAGCCCCACGGGGAACCGTCGGCGACAACAACCCAGACCAGACCGCAGACATTGATGTCATACCGGAGGGGGAGGTTGGTGATGCGGAAGAAGATGATAGTGCTGGAGATGAGCTGGACCGTCTTAACACGTTTCTTGGTAATCTTAGTCTCAACGCCGCCGATTGATACTATACCTAGTAGAATACAATGAGCTCCACCTTGCGCTGATCTCGCGTGCGTGCTCAACGCGTGCTTCACCGAAATCAAATCAAGTTGCCAAAACCGATTGCCACGATTGGATCCTGTTGTACGTTGACATGACATCTGGCGTTGACAGCGAAGTGCTATTGACGTTAACGGCACAGAGGTACTAATTGCGTGGCTAGCAGCGCAGCAGATATGCTATGTCACGGTCCTACCAGCTACAGTAACATGATCGTTGTATACCATACTGCACTACACCAATCGAACCACCGATTAGTAGCCAGACCCAGTGAGCGGGATAGTATCAGTGGGATGTCACGAACTTGAGCTCGCGTGTGCAGGGGCCGCCGTGCAAGGGCCGCGCCAGACACTGACCAAAGTGAGCAATGTGCAGGCGATATGTGGACTCAATCAGACACGTTTTGGCAGAGTGAACAACAGAAATAAGAACATACAGTGGAATAGTGGATTGCAGCACTGAAATACTGACCATTAAAGCAATGCCATTGCCGGGTACTGCTCACCTTGAGCCAACACATGGCTAAGGCGGAGTCAAATGCCGTGAAATATTCAGTCACGGGTCTGCAGCGTGGCCACGGTCCAAGTCGCGCGCAACATCTCTTTTGGCGCGCCTCAGTCAGTCCAGTTTCCTCACTTGCCTCACTTAGCATTATTGTCTCCACCGGTCCCTTACAACACTGAAATGTCAACGACACTTCCGGTTTTGAAACAGAGCCAGCCATGTATAAAGTAAGACATTGGACTCGCTAACGCCATCACGACTCACAAGCCTGACTTTGCACGCCGCCCTCTCTCACAGCCATTCCTTCCACTCAGTTCTGTAATATGGATGGTCTCCCCCCACGAAAACTCTTTTCTGAGATTCCCAGCAACATACCTGAGTTCCCGTGGCGTGCTATCAGCGACGCCTATCTTGACAGTTCGATTCCGGGCGGGGTCCGAGCGAATGTCGATCAGGCCTATGCAGCAACGATGAGGGCCATCATTGGATGGTTTCAGCGACCTGATTACCCTACCACAAACGAGGGTCTTCACTCGGGCTTCCTACGCACGAACGACGACAGGAAGCAAACCAGGGAGCGCATGGTGGCGATGATCCGGGAGTTGGTGAGTTGTTTTGACATACTGGGTCGTGCACGCTTCCTGATGGCTTGCCCGTTGTACAGATTGCTGCGCTCGAGTACACCTGTGGGGTCGGGTGCATCTTTCTTGTCTTTCAAGGAGAGCACAGTCCAGGGTTCGCTGAGTCACCTGCCACCGAGGTGCCGCTCGACAAGAATGTCTTCATATACACCAGTAGGATCTTCCAGGGAAACGAAGGGATCTTTGGCCCTGCCCTCAACGACATTCGAGCCATAGCCTTTCAACAACTCGGGCATGCGTTCATCAGGGACTTCCGCCTTCGCGCGTGGGTCTCGCGCTACTTTTCCACCCTCGCGCGCGAGCCTCGTATCCCCACCATCTCCCTTCTTAGCGCTCTGGAAGATCGTCACTTCTTCTCGGCACCTCCCAACAGTCCCACTTCGGGTCAGGGCTTGGCAGCTCAAGCGCCTGCCAGTGCCCTGAGTTACGAGTCCCTCGCCGACCCTGCACCATCCAGCGCTTTTCCGTCCACGTCTCAGCGTCCACTGGCTCCTCAAACTCCGAGGTCGCGCACATTCGGCTCTCCCGCATCTTCTCGGGTGTCTAGGGCTGACAGCGTTCATTCCCGTTTTTCCATGCTCGAACTTAACGACTCTACGCCGACGCGATCCCTTCAACGAAACACCCGCCCCCTGGAGCAGTCTTCCCATCACGGCGTCCGGAGTCCCTCTCCTGTGGACTCTGCTTTAGGCGACGATTCGCTAGGGGATGCGCCCCTCCAGAGGGACGAAGGACTCCGCCTTTTCCGCTCCATCCCACGACAAGTGAAAGACTTGCTCGATGCGGTGAGTGCGACGGAAGCGGTACGCATCAAGATCGCGAGCGTGTATCACAACGTGCCGCGTTCAAAACAGGAAGATGCCCTTCTAGATATGGGCTTTAACGCTGGCACGGTGAAGGCCTTGAAGTTCCTCATGAACTGAATGCCGCATTGCTGTCATGTCACCAAGACTTTTGTTGCTGTGAGCTTTCACTTTTTCACCCTATCCCTTTTTTATAACATTTTCCTCTGACAGCGTCCGTAGGCCAGGGTCGTTGGACCGGTGGTTAGTACAGTCCAATTTCCTCACATGTCGTGTAGCTCGCTGACCGGCTGTCAATCGCAGTTTGTGTTGAATGTATGTTTGATTTGCGGCAAACGCTGTGCGTTTGCGCGTCCGCAGTTTGAACTAGTCCCGTTGATCGTTGTTTTTGACTACGTTGGTTGCCTGGTAGCTCCATATAAAAGCCGTACGTCGCGCTACGCACCTTGTTATTTCCCGAGTCCCCCACTCTCTCGTGCCTTCGCTGTCTTGTCGTAACTCCTTGAATTCACCGCTTTGCTCTCGCGATGACTGTGGTAACAACACCGGACTCCAAAGTCAAAACTCGTGCTAAGGAAACAGTGGCGAAGACAAGCGAGCAACGTGCTCAGGAGAGGGAAGATGCTGCTGCAAAGAAGCAGAGGCTTAATGCCGCGGTAGCTTCCACCGTTGACCAGATCAATACGATCATAGAAGCTCTTGCTGATGAACACAACATACCCTTTGACCACGCGTGCAACCTGGTGCACCTGGGGGGACATGTCTTCAAGGAGCGTCGCCGTCCCACAATCCAGAATGCCTACCGCTACTGCGCAGCGCGCGTTGATGATGGACGATGTAAGTCTTCATCATCTTCATGTCTATCATCATCATCGATTGCTAACGTGGCGCTTTCTTCAGGGGAAGTTAGTGCATCCACCGGTTTGAAGGCCGAGGCAATCCGGATCATCACCGACTCTCGCAAAAGGGGTGGAGATTATCGAGGAGTTACAGAAGTCGACCAAGTGACGCTGATCCAGTTGTTACAAGACAACCGCGATCTCAGAGAAACAGGCGTCGTCGACAAGCCGCAGCTGCAACTCCACGATGTTCGTACCACGATGGCTAAGGTCGGGGTTGAGGTATGCTCTGGATCTTCAAGTCATGCCACGATAATTCTCTGATCAAAGTCTAGCTTGCTAATCTCCATCAGCGAAGCGGACTGGAATATATCTTGATTGGGGGACGCAGCGACGCTGATCAATGGGCGTCGCCCTTCACTCAGATGTCCCATGCTGGCGGCACCTTTATCAAGAGCTACTTGAAATTTGACCCCCCCGTGCTCGCAAAACGCTTTGACGCGTTCTCGGTCGGCGGTGCTGGCATAGCAGGTAAGTTGTACTGCCTTCTCTAGATTTTTTGTACTGAATTCTCTCAGGTATTGTTCGCACTGTCGCAGCCGAGGAGCATGGTGGCGACACAAAGAGTGCTACAAAATCGGTGGTCATGCCACTCCTCAGGAAGGCGTACAGTGAGTATTCATCTTTCTCACGCGAGCGCTATATTCTCATCCACTTTCTATAGGAGAACTGGTCAAGCGGGAGTCAGTTCGCTTAGACTGGACAGCTTGGGCAAACGGTGAACCCGACTGTCACGGTATTATCATTGAAGGTTGGCCGCTTGATATACCCCCCATCAACTTGTCGAAGATTCGCACCGTCGAAGAGATGAACAAGATCCTTTACGCTGTGGAGCAAAATGAGTTCAAGTTCAAGTTTGCTGAGAAGGAGCCTCAGCCAGTCATTGCGGCACAGGTGACTGATAGTAAGCGTCACCCATTTGGCGACAATCCCATATCCCTAACGTGGCGACTCGCTCCTCTCGCAGCAGCTTACCAGCGCGGCGGCACCGTTATCAGCCTGACGGGCTCTGCAGCAAAGGCCAAGAACCCTCCCAAGAAGAAGGGTGTGCGTGGCAAGACAGAGGCAAAAGCGAAGAAGCGAAAGACGGCTAGTGTGGTCGATAGCGACAGCGAGTCCGACTCGGATGAAGGACAGCTGCGTGCAGACAACAGAGGGACGTCGCCCAAGCGTGCACGCACACGTTCAACTGTGGCCCCGCTGGACGATACCACTGCGACCAATGCTCTCCCTTCTGGCTCGCCTACCCTAGACAATCCGGGTCAGCTACGCCTCCCGTCCCTCCAGCCCCCGAACGCATCGGGAATGAACTTTGGCGATCAAGAGCAGGCGTTCAACGGCTTCTCACTTCCCCCCATCCAGACAGTGCCCGGTGTTGGCACCACCATGTCTTTTTCTGCTCCTCTCTCCGACAACGTCGACTGGAGCACGACAACGTCATCTCAGTTCCTTCCCGGATCACTCAGCGCGCTTCTCGCCAGTGATGCTCCCCTGCCGAACAGCTGTGGCTTGTTGGGAACCGGCGAATGGCAGTCTCATGGTGATTTGGGCAATGGGCTCTAGTCGTATACTAGCACTGTGGTTACATTGTCTTGTAGAGTTGCCGAGGTGCTCGTACATTAGTCTTAGAGACAATCTACACAAGTTGCATCGCATCAATAAGGATCGATTGACATTGACATCAGCATCAATATGATAAATCAGACACGTTTCGAGCTCCAATGACGTGCGCGCAAGGCACGCTTAACGCGCGCCACCAGCTACACTTCTGCTCTCGAGTCTCCCGACAGGACCAAACCGCCTTACCTCCAAATTGCTGCCCTTCGAACACAACAGTGCCGCATACCAGACTCGAAAGCTTGAGACGTTCAAAGGTCTGCACCTACACATCAAGGCGCATCGCGTGCAGTGGGTACCTGGGCTCAGTGGTCAAGTCGCGCACGATGGTGCCTCATGGGGAATGTATAGATGGACTGGGCGGGCTGGCAAATTAGCGGCCACCTCTGACCCGAGACCCGGTAGATGTGCTGGAAAGAATGCAAATTTGGATGGGCTCGGTGGGCTAGAACACTACCGCTCACGTTTCGTTTCAGGCGATGGTAGCTGGACCGTGCAGGCTACGACACATATCGCGCCAGGGGTCCACGTTGTCCGGATGTATCGGGATGGGCTGCGCGGGCTGAACAATACCATGCACAGTCGGACGAGGGTACTCAAATAGGAGGCGTAACGCCCGAACGGGCTCAGCGGGCTGGAAGACTACCGCTCACCATTCGGGCGATGGTAACTGGGCCGTGCGGGCTACAACACGTATCGTGCCGGGGACGCACGTTGTCCGGATGCATCGGGATAGGCTGCCGCCTGCGCGGGCTGCACGTTGTTATGGACAAATAAGGGAATTGGGGTAGGCTGCCTGGGTGGTGACAGCTGCTAGATGAGGACACTCAAATGGGAGGCAGAACGCCTGGACGGGCTCAGCGGGCTGGAAGACTACCACTCACATTTAAGGAGATGGTAGCTGGGCCGTACGGGCTATGATGTGCATCGCATTGGCGGCGCATATCGTCTGGATGTATCGGGACGGGCTGCGCGGGCTGAACAATACCATGCACAGAAAAGGGAACGAAAGAAGGCCGCGCGGGCGACAATAGCCGTCCATTAGGACGGGGTGAAAGGACGTTCCCAATCCCGGTGGACTGGGTGGGCGGCGTCAACCTTCTGGCATATGATGTCAGCTAACAGGCACACTGGACGGGCCAGGCGGGCTGGACCGATCACTGAGCACATATCTGGAAGGGTGAGCGGGCTGCGCAGGCGGTGCCAAGACATAAGATACCCATAGACCTGCTTACGAGGAATTTATCTATGCGGAAAGCCCGATGAAGACACTGCAGTGGGCCGGACGGGCGGGGTGAGTAGCTGTGAGTGTCGACAACATCAGGGATCCGACGCGCGCATCGCCCCGAGTTTCGGAGGTTCCGCGCGGTCCCGGCCATTTGCAAACCGTTCCGGTATTGTCCGGGCTTGCAAGTCGCTTGTGTTGCAGTGGCGATAAATAACAAGTTGGTCAGAATCCTTTGCGTAGCTTGTGCCGGGTTTCCGCCCTTGTGAAATCCCGAAATATTGTCCGGGATTATAGCCTGCATATATGCTTGGTCTAACGTGGTCGTAAACTCGTTTCGACTCTGCAAAACCTTGCACTAGGTCACAACCAAAATATGAATGATCATGAGGTGGACCTCATTCTGCGGAACCTTTGAGGCGTTGGAGCTGCTGCATACGAGGTCCCACTGTTCACGCACGCCACAATCGGGGTTGTACTAGCGTATTTTCAACTATCATTGAAGGTATATGTACATTTTTTTACTTAATTGCGGCGCGTGCTCACTGCAGAGACGTGCTGCACGAGGGCGCGCGGTCCGCAAATGCTCATATCGTGCAAGCGCCGACACTGAGCATTGCGAGCCCGCAGGTCGTCGTCACCAGCCTGCGCGCCCAATGCACGCTGCCCACAAGACGATTCGCCTTCGTTGAGGTGCCGCCGTCCGACGCCTACAGCACAAAGAGCGGCGGTGCGTCGGTGCCCATGAGCAGCCCTGCACACGCCCACTGCTGCGCCGCGCCGCGAGCGTCTCACCAAGGCTTGAGACGAGCTCCGCGGTGCGCACGACTTCCTGCTCGCAGTGAAAACGTCGGCCCCGGACTGATCGCTCTTCGCAGAGCTTGTCCCTGGCAAGAGCCCGCCAGCACAGCAGTGCATGTGCCACGGACGTGCCACGCACGGGGCAGGCACAGATGCGGTGGCGGGTGCGGGTGCGGTGCAGGCGAGGACGATGGTGGCGGCAGCGGCATAGGAAAGGTTGAGGGAGGGAGGGAGTATAGAGGATATCATGGAGGTGGGATAGAGTCGCTATATTAGCCAGGAATCGATACACAAAATAAACGCATCGTTTTTTCTACATCCCGAGCGCCCCACGCGCACGCCGACTTGCTATCCTCAAATCGAAATCTTCTTCGGCGCTCTCAGTCTGCCATAGACAGAGTGGACGATGAGGGAGTGGTGCGGAATGTGGTGCGGATAGCACACTGAAGGATGCAGAGTGGTTGCAGACGCAAGGCGGGTGCCGACAGCGCAGGCAAGGCGGGGCGTGGAAGTAACTTGGGGATGCAGGGAATACCGAAGGCACGCTGGCAATTTAGCATGTGAACAACTGAGTCAGCACAGCGACGGAAGGGGGGCGCAGCTGAGACAATAACAGTGGCAGCCGCGTGGGAGAAACAGGGAGGCATATGCCAGGGGTAAGACCCGCAAGCATGTTGTCAGCAAAAGCGAGAACCGCAGGATACGGTGGGGACTGATGCAGACGGTGAGGGAGGTGAAGAGCAGCGAGTCGGAGTCTTAGTGAGAATAAGGTGAAGTCAATTCCAGACCTCAAACGAGTCTATATGGGCGGTCTGTTGCCAACACTTTGATCCGTGTCTGTAGTGCAATGGTAATTACACTTGTTATTTTGAAGTCCGAGGCCTTCGGTTCAAACCTCGCCGCCGTCCATCATGCCCGTTTTTTTTCACCCTCCGCGCCTATGTAATAGCACGTAATCTACTCGGCAGAACCCGGCGTGGCATGAAATCGCACGACGCGTGCTGCCACGTCGCATTTGTTTCTTTTTTCCGCCCCCTGCTGCCTCTTTCCTCAACGCCTCCCACGCTAGATCCATGAGGTCCATGAGGGACAAGGCTGGTCAGCTTAAGGTATATACTAACTTGGTATAGCGCCACAGTCGCAGTCCCCAAATCCACCGCCCCGCCGTCGCGAATTCCTTCGCGCAGCAGTGCGGCCGTGACGTGGCGCAGCAATGCGCCGCAACACGTCTACCGCGGTGACGCACACCCGGGGTGTATTGATGCACGCCTCACGATGACACCGCTATGCTTGGCAGAACGCAGCTTCAAGGTCCCGACTGAGAACGGTGGAATCGCCGTCATGTCCCACTCAAGCACAACGCCGCGGCGCATCCTTGCGCACGGCCCTCTCACTCCGCTGCCACGCTTGTCAGAACACGGTAGTCTTCCCCTGACTGAGGACGGCGACCTTGCCCTTGTGTCTTGCTCAAATTCGACGCCGACGCGCTATTATGCGCTTGCCGCCGCGAACTTGGACCCACGCGCCTTCGCGCGCCGCAAAGGACCGCCACCGTGCTCTGACGAGTACGGCTATGCCGCTGCAGGTGAGGGCTGCGGCCCTGCCTTCAACTTTGCACGCGGGGCTCCCCGCCCGTCGGCACCCCACGTGCGGAACGGAGCCCGTCATGACACTGGATGCAAACACGCACAAATCGTCACCGCGCTCTAGGGTGCGTGGTCACATTACCTCGAATTCTGGCGGCAGCTCACCCACTCTTGCCCCATCACCATGCAGCACTTCCGTTCCGAACGACACGCGCGTCGTCACGCTGCCGTGCTCGATGAAGCATGGCATCTACATCTCGGGCAAGGGCGGCGGCCTTATCCCCATGACGTCGTTTCGCGCCGTCATGGACGCCAGCTGGTGCGCAACTGTACGCCCTGCCACCATCCCATCGCGACCCGCATTCCTCAGGCTTTATCTTGTCATACCTTACCATGCAAAACATCGGGTTCCTGTGCAAGCTCTGTAGGCATTACACTATCCCTCTCAGGAACACGTCGACCCAAAGGTATGTCTGCTACGCCACCTAGACCATATTGTGACCATGAACAGTATACAGTATGTTGATCACAGTGCTGCACGGCGTGCTTGTCCGCTCACTTCCTCATCGCACGAACTCCTTTACCCAGGTACCCGAGGTGCATGCTGTTGGCCTTGAGGATGTGTGGCCACGGTGTGCTGTGTTTGGGTACATCAGTGATGTCTGCGCATGTACAGGCTGTATGGTGAAGACCATGCGCACGGTGTCTGCAATGTCACATCGTATGTTATGTGCCTTCTTGTGAGTTGCCTCATTACGAACTGGTATTTAAATAATGAGGTAGACACATTATCACAGGTCTGATCGCCATGTAGGTATGCTATGCCACCAGTGTGAAGTCAGGCTAGTGTTACATTCGAGGTATGTGCACTTGCCCCCTCACCCTGGTGGAGCTGATATGCATTTGCACCTAGTTGTATCTATCATTACCCTCTATAATCTTTAGGACTTCCGCCACCACCCTTACTGAATCGGTCAGTGACTCGTGAGGTTTTAGAGTGCTGTAGGGGTCAGTAGATTGTGCTGATGCCGGATTAGGGTTAGCTTTGAGTCTACTGAGTATTGTGTAATGAAATGTAGTATATAGTTGATTAATATAAATCCGATGGTTCAGATCATCCACCTGGTGTGAGGTCGAAGCTCGAGCTTGAAGCACTGCTGCTCAGGACAAACTTCAAGGTCTCTGTGGACCAACTACTACCTCATGGTAGCAGGGACAGTATGTCCTTACAACCCATATGCTTGGGAAGCACGGGAAAAGTGTAGTTGTCCCCTAAGTACATTATAATTGGGATGCAATCCGGTCACAATCCATCACAACTGCCATAAGAGCGGCACGAAAGCACGGTTATGCCGTGCGACGCTCAATTCGCGGTTATGTAAGATTTTGCGGGGTTACAACCGGCTCTAACCCAACAGCGGCCTATTTCGGCCCATTTCGGTGCTCGGTCGGTCGGCGTAACCCGGGGCAATCCCCGCGCCTTTTTTCTGATGCAAGTTAAGAGAAGCCCGGTATGGAAACCGCAGGCGGGCCAGCCCGTGCGGGCGCGCCTTTCGCGCGATTACAGCACTAGTTGGCCGGGTGGATCACATGAGTGACACGTGTCTAATTAGATATGAAAGTACAGAGGGGCAGGTGGTCACCGCAAGAGGTGACTTCACAAAACTTAGGTCTCCCAGCCCCCCGTCCGCCGATATAGAATTTGTCGATGCCTTTGGAAAAGCTGTCCGGCAGGCCGAGCTTGACACGATCAATACTTTTGACGGTCTCCGTTGGAAAAGTTGTGACGAATTGCTCAACCATAACTACCCTGCGAGGTACGGCCCCACTCACTCGGCGATCTTACATGGTCGATCCCTCGATAGCCTGGACCCACACGAGTAGGCCTGGTGTCCAGTCTTCGTCTATCAGCGACTCCCAAGGGTTGCAACCAATGCGGAGATCACACAAGGGGCAATGGTTTTCCAAGCTACAGACATCAAGATTCGAACTTCAACTTGTTCCACGAATTCCGGCGAAAAACCACTGATAGTCCTTCACCACAGAATAGCTCGCATATCACTTGGCTCGCTGAAGTCCATTCGGGAATGTCAGGACCGATAGATCGTACCCTACCCCTACTTCCAGAAGTCGACGGGTATGGTTAGCTACCCCTAATCCAAACCTACTACAAAGAACGAGCCCGGTTCGTGGAACGTATACTCCTAGTTTGCTTCACACAATTGGCATGAACGAGAGTCACCCAGAGCACCGACACCTCTGGATCCATTGACTCGTCCGGTGGGATTCAACCTGACCGCACCTCCCCTTGCCTGCCACCGTTCGGTCGACGTTCTTCTTGATAAGTACCGTATGTCCATATCACGATAACTATCGCCGTATTTTGTCTAGGCTCTGCTGCGCCCGCTTTCGAAGCTCTGCCTCGAGTCCCTGATCGTATAAGAACATGTGGTCACAGGGTGTGAGAGTTTGACAAGCATGCTCGTGTATGCTCCGCAGCAGTGCACGCTGCAACCCGCGCTTCGATAGGAACTTGTACAATTCTAACAACGCGCGATACGCACTCTGCCTCGACACCGTCATGCAATTCCCATACGGGGAGCGTCCTACGAGTGCACCGAATGCAAGGGGCGTCAACGATGACCTGCATAAAGTGTCGCGTTTCCTACATCAGCCTTGCCAACAGAGGCGGACCGAGCAGTCGACGGACGGTATGCTGTGTGCTAGTGTTCTAGTTAACCTATCCATGTCGGCGATCCTCAAGTAAATTCATATATCCAGTTCACGCTTCCGACTACACGACCGTTCACGACACTCGCTCGAATACATCCCGAAGTACTGCGGTTCGCGGTACCTATCATCCGGTTAAGCTCTCAATTACCGAGGATGGATTCCACCCAGGGTACAAGTCGTTGTCTGGGTTCCCAAATGGGCCGTAGGTAGCCCAAACCTTGTGCAGGAAAGCGACGATATCCTGTGAATTCGCCGCGAGCCTCTTCTCGAGTTCGGAAAGCGGAACGTAAGCGACATCCAACTTCGTCCCAGTCTTCTCTTCATACTGCTTGAAGACTGCATTGAAGGTCTGGCTCAGAAATATGTCAGACACCAACACGAGCACCAACTCGCTCCGGCGTACCGTTGTCTCCCCTGCGATGCTGATGCACGGTTTTGCAGCTTTTCGGCAGGAAGGCGCGTCAAGGCGTATGGGAGATAGCGCGCCACATCCGCCCGGGCAGCGAACGAGAGCAGACTACTGCCGTCGCCGCCTAGTTCCACTTTCCCCGAGGGAAGATCCAGCTTGAGATATCTGTCCTTCTGTCAGCGACATCACGTATACAGTACACATATTGGCGCGAGACGTACTTGTTGAAGACAAAGTCAGCGAATGGTCCGGTATAGAAGAGCGTGTACGGAATACCAATCTCCTTGAGCTGAGATTGAATGTTGGCCTTCGTCACGAACAGTCCTTCTGTCGCCCCTTCGGTTACTCCTCCGAACTCTGAGGGAACAAACAGCTTGACCCCGGCTTCTTGAGCGGCCGCAGCGATACTCGGCTGCAGACCGGGTCTGGCAGTCCCAATGGCGGAGATGACGACGTCGATACTATTCAAAGCGTTTTTGATGGAATCGTGGTTGGAGTAGTCCACTGGGACCACTTTAGCATCTCCCTCGACAGTGGTATTGGATCCCTGACCGAATCAGCCAATTGACCCCCACATACAAAGGCAGAACGCACCGGGCGAGTCAATACGACGACCTCGTTGACAGTACCAGCCACCTTTTCCGCCAGAAATTGACGTACGATGTAGCGGCCTATCCCCCCAGCCCCGACGATAGCGAAACTCCTGTGAGCAGACCTACGTGAGTGTGTTCCCCTTCAAGAGAGCGGAGGGAGATTGACTAGTTCTTCATCCTGAGTCTACCCCTATTTATCGGGTTTGATAGCCCTGAGGGCAGCCGAATCCGAGAACCACCTGTTCGATTGTGATGCTCCCACTTCGAAAGATTGCAAAGGCCTACGGTGAGAGACTCGCTGAATCCTTGGCTGACTCAATAGGAAATCTGCACTGCATTTCCGGCCTGAAATGACGATGACGGAGGATATGGGGCGGGTGAAGTTATGGTAGGTACGGTACGACGGCGTCGGCATCGCGCACGCCATCCACGTGCCACATGATTACGTAATGTATAGCTTTGCAATATCACGATCGGCCCGAGTTGTCTCTCCTGCGAGTTCCATCATCAACCATCAACCATCATGCTCGTACATATCGGCGCATTCCGCACGACGCCCACTGAACCCCTACAGATGCTGGCGGGCATTCTCCCCATGGACTTACGTCTGGAGATGCTCGTCAGCAACATGGCTTTGCGCCTTTCCAAACTAGATGCGAAATCACAACTTCTCACTTGACTCGGCAACGAATGGGGCGTCTGGGAAGACAGCGAACCGCCGCTCCCCATCACCATCCCACACTCCCGACCCATTCAGACAACCCTCACTTGACTCGCCACCAGAGTCGCACAAGGAGGCGAACGCCTCAACCTATACGCCGCACCCCCATGGGCCCGAGGCAACAATTGGGGTAAACGTCTCATCATTGATACAAATACCTACCGTGGCGATGCACGCAAACCTTACGTACTCCGGCTCAAAGCCGACTCCATTGATCACTCATCGAACACACTCTTCATCTTCACAGACGGCTCCCGTTTCAACCCAAACAGGGACTCAGTCATGCACTCGGGTTACGGCGCGTCCGTCTTCTTCCGAGGAGCGGAGCTAGCCAACACGGCGCGGTCCCTCGGGACGTCCGCCACCATATTCGATGCAGAGATGGCGGCCCTGGCTGCCGGGGCGACGATGGCCCAGACTGCTCTTACGTCACACCCTGACTGCCGGCACATCATTTTTCTTTCAGACTCTTTTTCCTCCCTACATACAATATACTCTGCGTGCCCTCACGTGGCCCAGAAATACTCACTCACATTCAAACAAACCATTGACAATATCCTTTCTAATTCTAGGGACCTGACGGTGGAAATCCGGTGGTGCCCGGGGCACGCAGGAATCCTCGGCAACGAGCGCGCTGACGAGCTCACTAAGTCCGGCGTCTCCCTCCCTGTCACGATCTCAGCCCGCGGCTTCCGGGCCGGGCGAACCGACCCCGACAACCCTTCTGACGACTGCAGATATCCATGCCAACCTGGTGTGGTACGATCAGCAGCAGGAGGGACTGACGAGCATAGATGACCGGCTTCGACGTGTTGAAGCGCAGCAGAAACAGGGTGCCAACTAGGCAAGCAAGAGCAAAGCTCAGTCAGTGAAGTCAACAGACTGAATATCATTGGCGCAATACCTAGGCAAGCAAGAGCAAAGCTAAAGTAACTAGGTAAGCGCAAGTCCGGAAGTTCCGGAAGTAAAGTACTTGCCTCAGTCAGTGAAGTCAACAGACTGAGGCTACAAGGGCGAAAACAGCGTCCTTTATATACACAAAAGGAGTGTGGTTTGCATGTGATAAACAACAGCAACATGTGATAACCAGAGACCCATGTGAAAGCGGAACTAAAGTGGGTCGACCGGAACTGCAGGTGGGTCAACCCGGAACTGCATGTGGGTCATGGAAGAGCCCGGAAGAATCTAGAACAGGAACGAGAGTAGGTACAGCCTTAGGGGCTAGAACATAATGATGTCATATACATTGTAGATCAGATAGCTCGCAGATCACCAAGTCCCTTATCTAATCTAATCAGAGACGTCCTTCCTGTCCTGAGTCCTGTCCGTCTCAACACGACGCCTCGCCCTTGGACTGAGTTCTCCGCAGTCACGTGACTGAGCACATGATGAGACTCGTGACCGGGCCTAGGCCATGACGCTGACGAAACGCGGATGACTCACTGCTGACTGATGGTGACGTTAGCTGAGTGAGCGTTCAGTCAGCATGTCTATTTATAGCATGCTCCACTTGTACTCTGCGCTTCTTGACCCACATGAACCCGATCCAGTTGCTTAGTCAGTAGGTACCCTTGTAGTATATAAGGACCTGCCAGTAGCGTCTTAGCTCCTTAGCTTTGACCTCCTGTAATATACTGGAGTTTCAGTGGCATCCTCTAGTGTGCTTGAACGCCACCCGACTTGCCCCATCGCTCTTCATCCTCTACTGCGACTGCAAGGCTTAGGTCTTGCAAGTCCTTCGGCAGAACCCCTGCATAGCACGTGACACTCCCCCTCCTTCCGAATCAGAGAGAACCCCACACTCTCTCTCACCAGCGAATGTCCAACAAAGAAGCGGCCGTGTTTGCCTGGAAACAGCCTGGCACGCATCCTCTCAGCGATCGGACGCATGGCAGGGTCTTCCCAACCCGCCTAATGGCAAACTCGCACCGGCTTACCAAGCCATGCATTCGGCAAAGACGGCCCGGCCATCATATCCACATTCACCCACCTCCTCACCGGCCACGCCTTTTGCGGTGCCTACACTGCCATGATGAAACCGACAGAACGCACGTCATGCGACTGTCCGGACGCACCACTTCAGACCATAGACCACGTCCTCACTTCATGCCCACTATATGCCGAACCCCGCCGAACCATACTCCGTCCCATCGCCCACGACTACTCGCTGCACAAAATCTTCGGAACAAAGGAGGGGGGCGCCGCGCTGGCCAAGTTCATCGAGGCCACTCGCTGCCTGATGGTGCCCCGCACGCCCCCTCAACCCCCAGAACCCCCCTGAAGGTCCCACGCACGGTTGCGGCCTACATGTGGCCACTGCTTTGTCGCTGTGAAAGCGACTCGGAACTCTAACGCCCTAGCAGCGGATCAGACTTTGACTACTGACTACTACTTCTATTTGCGCCGGGCCTGATTACGCATACTTTGACTCTGACCCTGTGAAACTGTACTATGTATGTAGTGCGACCGCATCTTGCGATGAACTCGCTGTTGCGGAATATAAATGCTGATAAAAAAAAAAAATGCTCGTACATATGCACCTTTTGGACTGGGTGTACGTCGGAAGCCTGCTCAAAATATCTAATCAGAGACACTCTCACATGAGGACACAGGTACACCCCACTGCATGCACGGCAAACTATTCTGGTGCGGAATAGGTGTGGGAGAGTCAAACTCTTATCACAACTATATTTGTCAAGAAAAGTGTTGTAATAAAATGTTAACTTATCTTCTCTGACATGTCTGACAAACATAAACTCTTCCCAGTATCACAAAATGTTAGAGTATTTTTGTTATTGTCAAGGGGGTGCCCCTATAGAAATTGTCTACCATTTTACGATGTCAAGAATAGTTTGCCATTATTAGACATGTCAGAGAAGGAAAGTTAACATTTTATCCCAACACTTTTCTCGACAAGTATAGTTATGGTAAGAGTTTGACTCTCCCACGCCTATTCTGCACCAGAATAGTTTGCCGTGCATGCAGTGCCCTAGGACATCACATCATATACATCTGAAGCAGCCTCGATACACAACGATCACAAATTAAGGTTGTTGGCCACCGAAGATGGGTTCCATCCGGGGTACAGGTTATTATCCAACCTCTCGAGTGGACCATACACTGCCCAAAATTTGCGCAGAAAGCTGACAATGTCCTGGGGGTTTTCCGCCAGCTTTTCGTTGAGTTCCGAAACCGGAATATGGGTAATCTCCAGTTTCCTCGCTGTCTTCGCTTCATACTGCTTGAAGATCTCGCTAAATGACTGTTCGAAGAATTCCCTCAGAACCCCGCCAAGCCTATATTGGTACTTGGACTCACAGTACTGTCCCCTGCAATACTAAATGCGCGGTTCTGTAGGCGTTCGATGGGAAGGCGTGTCAAGGCGTAGGCGACATATCGCGCAACGTCCGTTCGGGAGGTGAACGATACCAGACTATTACCGTCACCGCCGATGGTCACCTTTCCCGATGCAAGATCCAGCTGAGTAAATCTATCCTGCGGTCAATGACACTCCGCAACGCACGATGCGCGACGTACTCGTTGAAGATAAAATCCGGCCACATCCCAGTGTAGAAGAGCGTGTATGGAATACCTATCGCTCTCAGCTGAGCATGGACATTGGCCTGCACAGCGAGGACTCCTTCAGTCGCCCCTTCGGTCACTCCACCAAATTCCGAGGGAACGAAAAGCTTGACCCCTGCTTGTTTGGCAGCCGCGGCGATACCTGGCTGTAGGTGCAGTACCGCACTCCTTAACGCAGAAATGACGACGTCGATTCCATCCAGAGCGTTCTTGACGGATTCATGATTTGAGTAGTCGACTTTAATCACCTTGACACCATCCTCTGCGGTAGTGTCGGATCCCTGACCGAATCAGTACATTTCACCGTGGTATGCATTTGGAGAACATACCTCGCGAGTCAGCACAACGACCTCGTCGACAGCACCTTCTGCCTTCTCCTTCAGGAATTGACGCGTGATGAAGCTCCCAATTGAGCCAGATGCCCCGATGATAGCAAAGTTCTTGTATCCGGACATGTATGAGAGTTATGAGAGCCGTGTGTCCTTGTGGAAGTAGCAATGGGGGCCGGCTGATTCTCGCTATTTATCATTCCTCGTCATAGCGGCTCAGAGGACCCAGCGTGGCCCCGTGCCAACCTGTTACTCAATATTATGACTCCCATTCGTTTAGAAAGTGTACGAAGGAACTTACTCCATGGAGTCCTGAGAGATCCTAGGCCGCGAGAGCAACACTAGCAGATGCGTGCCGTTCTAACACGCAAGCGCGGCCATCAAATCCACTGCAGACACGCCGATCGAGTCGTGGTCGGACGGCAGCACCGCGAAGCCAATGACAAAACACGGATCGGATATGTAAGCAGAGAAGGGGTGCTGTTCGTTTCAGGACTCGTCACTACTTAGTCACCAGTTGCTGTTGTGAAAAACGAGGTGACTGTCGCAGCGGGAAGATGACAGCGTTATCACATTTGACGGAGCTCGTTAGTACAAACGCGTGAGGAACAGTACAAGATACGATACAGCTATCTATACTCGCTGCGAGGTCACATGCCATGACATCATCGCCGAACGAGATTGACGCTCCTACAGTTGCACGCCCACTTTACTGAACCCACTCCTCGCCGGTCACCGTAGCGATGTAGGCACCCTGCGCTCGAGTCAATGAACCCAGAGCTTCTTCAGCTCCGGCGCGACCATGAATATTACAAAAGAAGGACACATGGCGGAGTTATGGCGGAGATGTCAAGGCTCGGCAGCCGCCGTAGGCCCACTTATCGCTACCGTATCAGCAAATGGGCACGGTCGTGGCCGTGCCATCCCTGGCCAGGCCATGCACCCCATGCGCCCAATGTCCCCCCATGCGCTCCGTGCACCTGACCGGCCCGGCCATGCCAGATGTCGGGATACGATCTAGCCCATGCCACACCATGATCCCCCAGCCGTGCCGAGTTACCAGCGCGCGCGCGTGCGACATTCATTGCACCCATGCACGCCCACGCAGTACACATCGCCGCTGCGCACGGCCATGATGAGTAAGACGATCCCGCGCCATACCATAATCATCGACGCGAGCCTGTGCCATTTCGAGACGGCGCCGCCAGCCCATGCTCCCAATGTTCCCTCTGCACCCCATGCACCCCCGCGCTCCGCCTTGCACGTCCACGCGCCTCATGTAGATAGTGAAAAAGCATTCATAATTTGTTAGTTTAGCGTTAATTTATTGACTACAAGCGTTCGAGTCCGAGTCCGAGCGCGCGCGCGCGCGAGCCATCCAGGCCCGCGCACCCAAGCTTCAAGTCAGTTCCAAGATAACGATTTGACGAGTCCTGTCTGGTGCGCGTCAGAAACGATCACGATTCCGTTTCACGGCACATGCTTACCTTGTTCTAGCTAAAGCATCCAGAGGCCTACAGCGGTGCGCTCACGAATCAGCGTATGCGTGCCTCGCACGGACTCGGGCTCACCGTTAGTAACGCCGAGACTTCGTCTTCCTCGTCTTTGATGTGGGTTTGTTCTTCGCTGCCGCGCCGTCGTCCTCATCGTCGCCCTTGTCAGCATTCTCGTCGTCGTCCTCTTCCTCAAGTTCCGAGTCGCGCCAGCACCGGCGATTCCCCGTTTGGCTTGGACCTGCACCCTATGTACGATAGTAACCGATAAGCTACGTTACAGTACCGGAAACTATTGGCATCATACCGGTGTTTGTGAGAACCCTTGCCCCGCGCCGCCAGAGCTGCTAGGCGCGCCTGCGCTGCTTGTCGGGGAGGGTGTGCTTCCAGCTGTGAGAGCAGGGGCGCCGCCGCCGCTGGGCGTGTTCATGCCAGTTCCCGCGCTGGGCGTGTTTGTGCTACTTGCACCGCTCCCAGACCCACCTGCAGCACTCGGCGGCTGCCTCACAACCTGCCGAAGTCCCAAAACGGGGTCGAGTGCCCATGTTCCGTTGGCCACGCGGCCGGAGAGCACCATGGCCATCGAGCCAGGACCAGACTGGTCCTCCGCGCGCCTGGCACGGCCTTTAAGCATTGTTCTAACTCATGTGTTAGTAGCTAGTAAACACCGGAGGCGTGCCCACGCACGCGTTCCACTCTTTGAGTGTTTTCTCGGCCCATTTGTGCATGGCGTCGGTGTGGAAGAGTTTGACGACGAGGTTGTAAAGCTTCATATGCTCGAGATCGTCGTCCGACTCGCGCCAGTCATCGTGGTCGCATATGAGCCAACGTGCCTTGTCGGATTGTGCGTGAGTCAGCGCGAGCATACTCAGGGATGATGCGGTCGACTTACAGTTGCATTGTTGCATATTGTCGGAGGCATCACTTCATGGAGGTCGTTTAAGTGTCCTCGCTGCGTGAGAGCCACCTTGCGGCATGGTGGTATGGTCCCAGTACCATCTTTGCATAGCTGAGCATGGTCACGTTAGTGCATATATGTGCATTTTATGATAACGAGCAGCTTACCTCCGGCGCTGATTAATGCCACTGCTGAGAATCTGTTGCACTGTCTTCGATAAAAGAGAGATGTCATCATCTGAAGGGGGAGTATCGCTGGTGGAAGACATTTTATGGAGGAGAGGAGGTGGGGGTAGGAGGAAGAGGGTGGGAGAACGTACGCAAGACTACAAAACGCGGGGTAAGTATATGCGTGCGAGGCGGCACATAACCCGATGCGCTGGATCACGTGGCGCTGGCACGTTGTAGATTGCGAAGTCGCGTGCGGTCTCAAGATCTCAATGTGCAAACGCAAATTATGAGGCACACTCGAATAGTCTGCTCGCCTGTTGCTATCTTTTGTCTGCTCTCGACCACCATCACCGCTCGTTCATCGCTCAAACATCCCCACTCAAACATACAAGTCGTATCACACTCCCTCTCCCAATGTGGGCCCAGTGCCTCTCGCACGCGGGCCTAATGGCAATGGTATGCTTCCATCGTTCCCTCTACCGTGCGGACACTGTCGAACGCATACTTCAATACTCCACCAATCACTTGTATCATCACCCACTGCCGCTCTCTACAAGTCAATATACGAACCAGCACCTCTCAAGTAACTTTCCCCCCACCCCAGCGCCCCATCTCTACCTGCGAAGGAAGTCCGCGAGGCTCGCGGACATAAGTACGTTACTAGCCTCGTTGGTCAATCTTCTGCGCCGGCTCTTCGCTCACAGGTACACGCGTGTCCTTATCGCTTGCCGTGACGCTCCCGGGTCACTCACACGAGGTTCATAGTAGAACCAGCTTAGATTGAACTAACTACATTACAATGTACACAGTATGTAGTATTCATAATAGTATGCGCACCTCCCTCA
Organism: Gloeopeniophorella convolvens; assembly: GCA_022496205.1. Taxonomy (NCBI): domain Eukaryota; kingdom Fungi; phylum Basidiomycota; class Agaricomycetes; order Russulales; genus Gloeopeniophorella; species Gloeopeniophorella convolvens. Next base: position 108,169 of record WTXD01000065.1, on the reverse strand, counting down.
TGGGGTGCGGTGCATTGGATACGGCGCATGATTCGGACAGTGCCCGCGTGATTCAGACGGGGCGCGGGCGACTCAGGCGGGGCGTACAGGGCTCGGACGAGGCACATGGGCCATGGAGATAGCGGTGGGTGTGGCTTACCTTGGGAGGCGGCGCCTACGATATGCGGCACGCGCCAGGAGGCGGGCGGCATCAGGGGAGGCACGGGCGGGAGCGAGCGAGCGCGAGAGAGGGAGCGTGAGAGAGGGAGCGAGAGCAACGATGGGCGCGGGAGCGATGGCGGGCGCGGGAGCGATGGTGGGCACGGGAGCGATGACGGGCGCGGGGGAAACGGCAGGCGCGAGGGCAGGAGCAAGCGAGCAAGGGCGCAAGTGGGTGCCAGAGCGAGTGCAAGGGCAACGGCAACGGCAGGCGCGGGAGCGAGCAAGCAAGCGAGAGCGAGCGAAAGAGCGGTTCAGTGAGGGCACGAGCAGGGTGCGCGGGGGGTGGAGGGAGCAAGGGAGACGACGCCGGTGACGGTGGGTGGGAGAAGAGACAGTGGGTGGCGGCGGCGGTGGTGGCGAGGAAAGTATTTATGTGGGGATGCGCATGGATCATCGCTGGGGCACGCGGCGTAGGGACCTATGGATCAAGGAATAGCGTGGCCTAACCAGGCAGAGTGGGGAGGAACATTACCATGCATGGCCTGTATGCTGCTGATCTGGAACGGCATGACCTGGCCCGATCTTGATGGCGGTTACAGGAGCGGCGCGGGCGCAATGCCCGTAACTTGGGACGACGTGGTGGATGAGGGTGTATTCTGGGGCCGCATGGAGTAGCGCTGGCTGGCACGGGCAGACCCGGGCCTGATCGGCCCGCCAGCCCACGTGCCCCATGCGGCTCCATGACTGCGCGCTTTTTGTGATGCACTTCAAGTTATCGTGACAAGTGACCTCGACACCGTTGAGCCTTTCTCATAATGCGGAGTCGCTGCGGCTTCTGTCAGCTGTCATGGGCAGCCTCTCTTGCTGTGGCTCTCTCATTTGTCGTACAACTCACCTCACAGTGCCCGGTATCTCCTGATTGCGTTCGTCGCCTATCCTGTGGGCATACGAACTTTCTATTCATATCATGAGGATAACATTGGGATAACACAACAATCTGTTTGCGACAATCCTCACAAAGGTGCGAGAACAAAAGTTTATCTACTACATAAACTGAGGAAGAGGAATGCAATCGATAGCAGGTGCAGGGTTGAAACCCGGGAACAGGTAATTCTCTGGCTCTCCCACAAGCCCAACTCCAGAAATGAAGGACAGCTTGAGATAGCTCAGCAAGTCGTTAGGGTTGGCCTTGAACCTCTCGGCGAGAGTTGAGACCGGGATGTATTCAACTTGCACCTTTCGTCCGGTCTTCGCTTCGTAAAGCTTGACGATTTCGTTGAATGACTAAGCGCCAGTAATCAAGTTGAATCGAGGCCTGTAGCTGCAAGACCGCTAGCGGCACGTACCTTTCTATCTGCCTCGCAGCGGAATAATCCGTTTTCAAGCCTCTCCGCGGGGAGTGTTGTCAAGATGTGGACGACAAATCTAGCGGTGTCGGTGCGGGAAGTCCAGGACATAGGCTCATTTCCGTCGCCACCCAAAACAGCCCTCCCGTTGGGGAGGTCAAGCTCGAGAAGGCTAATCGTCAGTGTTTCAGCGGTTGTTGCCCTTGCCTGTTGACTGGCGACTTACCCATTAAATAGCCAATCCGGCCAAAGACCAGTGTGAAAGATAACAACGGGTAGGCTGATGGCCTTCATTTGCGCCCTTATGTTGTCCTTGATACCATAGAGCCCGCCTCCTGCAGCTTCCGATGGGCCAACAAACTCAGACGGCACAAACAATTGACGCCCGCTGCTTTCGCAGCTTCACCAAGGGATGCTTGTACGCCAAGCACGTAGGGGGAGATCCCGGAAACGACGACGTCTACGCCAGCCAAGGCGGCCCCAACACCCTCCTTGTCGGAATAGTCGACAGGGATCACTCTTGCTCCCGGAAAAGTCTTCGTCGAGCCCTAATTCCTTGTGTCAATGGACACGGAGGAGCTCCTCAATATATGACTCACTGTGCGAGTTAATACGACGACATCGTTGACGATCCCCATGGCCTTTGCATTGAGGAGCTGCTCGACGACGAACGCGCCGATATTCCCAGCACCGGCAACAGCGAAGTTCTTGTATCCAGACATCTTAGCAGCGTGCTAAGGTTCTTGTTATAGGTTTGGTGTGGAAGACGGTGGAATAGTCGTTGAGCGATGGATGGGCTCTGCACGTAGTCTGCTATGGTTTTTATCCTCGCATGCCCCTGACTCACGAGTCATCTCCAGACGAAATTGACGCACACAATCAAATCTAATCCATCTACAGAGACACTGCCTGCCGTCCAGCGTTTTCAGACCCCTTGTTGCTTACGGCGATTGTACGTCGCCTTCGAATGAGCACCCCACCGTAGGTCGATTGGGTGCAGTTGGGGAAGCCCGACTGGCTTTCTCGGATACAGATGCAGGGCTCCCCCATCCAGCCAATCACTCGGGTGCGTTTTGGATGTTCGCGACACATGAGCATTCATTTCGGTGCGTCGCCGCACGTTTCCCAGAGCCATTGAAAAATCGTACGATCCCGGAGTGCCGGAGCAAATTTGAGGCTTACTGACGATCGTAATGGCGTGTCCTTTGCAATTGAAAGACGCGATGAACGCTTCGGACGTACGAGTAGTCGGATACAGAAGGCCGCTGAGCACACCTCTACTACACCAGGGGTCGGCTCGTTCAAATACAACTAATTATTGCGTTCGTAAGTACCGGCTTTCACTGAGACGAAGCGTGAGGTCTATCGACTGCAGTAACACGTCGTCATTTTTTAGAATGAATAATGAACACTAGGAATGCACTCATGAGATTCGAGATTCGACAGCGTAATCGTCCATCGACGAGTCTGTACCGCAGACAGTTGACGATATTGGGCAGTGGATACTGTTCATCCCTGCAAGCCTGACCCGGCTGCTCCCGAGCCCCCTTCGTTGTTTTTCTCATCCCACGTCACGTGTGCCTCCCGACGGTGACTCGACCAACAGCCTCAGGCACTGTCAAATTACTATTGACCGGCCATAGACGTCGACGCCCCCAAGTTACAGTTCCCCGTAGTCGCGGATCGGGAGCCCAATTGCCGCCGGGCATCCTGACACAGGTCCGCGAGAATCTTGCCATCGCCCTTTAGGGATGACTCCCAGGCATCATGTCATCCAGTTTGTAACTTTAATTCCAGGACTATCAGATACCGACCCGACTCACTTCTTAGGCTACGGAACCACAGCCAACGGCAGACCTAGGGTTCCGTTGCGGGAGCAAGTCATTGTCGGGTATCCCTACCCCTCGGCCGGTAGTTATGCCCAGGTGGATGAGGTTGACGTAGTCCATCGGGTTGGTCTTGAATCTTTCTACAATAATTCCACAGGAACATATTCGATCTCGACTTGCTTGCCTGTCTTCTCTTCATACTTACAACTTGACAATATCGAGCAGCGACTTAGAAAGAGTCCTCAGTCCGTTAGGCAAGCATGAAAGGCCCTTGACCTGCGTACTGACCACGAAGCGCGCGGCGTCGCTGCGCGAGGTCCACGAGACCGATGACGTTCCATCTCCACCCATAGTGACTTTACCGTGCATGATATCGAGCTGGAGGAACCTATAGTACCTCACCATCAATTCCCGGTTCCGAGAGAATCTCAGCAGAGAGGCTTACGGGCTCCATGCGAAGTCCGGCCATATTCCTGTGTAGAAAACTGCGATTGGCGAACCAGTGGCCTTGGCGTTGGTCTACACGTCGCTCTTGAAGCTTGACGGCCTGGAACCCTTCTGTCCCACCCTCCGCCACGTCTCCGTATTCGGATGGAACAAACAGTTGCACACCTGCCGCCTTGGCGGCCTTGACGATGGCCAACTGTACGTCGAGGACGGTCTCCGAGATCGCCGAAATGACGACGTCGATTCCAACCAACGTGGCTCTGAGAGACTCTTGGTCGCCGTAGTCGACGGTGGCCATTCTCGCCCCGTCAAAGCTGACCTGCGAACCCTGTCTCGTCGTCCTGAGTTACGCGCTTTCATAGCATTCAATCGTGTTTGGCCTACCTCGCGGGTGAGCACGATAACCTCATGTACGGCTCCTTGCACCTTGGCCTTGAGGAGCTGATGGACGATGAACTGGCTTATGTTCCCTGCCCAGCAACTGCGAAACTCTTGTAGCCAGACATATCGTGACGAGCTGAGGAAGAATATGGTCAGATGCTCGACGTGGGGTGCACCATCTTACACACGTGGGCAGTCTCGATATTATACTAGTCCCCGCTGCTTCCACTGTGATTATCGAGTCAACCTCCGAGGCCTCTTTCCTCGGAGCCGGAACCTGAGGGCCCAATAGTGAATTCGTACTCTTGGAGACTGTCCCGACGGCGGCCGCTGACATTGCGCGTCTTGTAAGCTTGGCTCCTTTTCAACCCTATCTTGGGGAATTTGTGACCCAAATATACGGTCCCCGACAACGCCGCGTTAGCTCACCTTCCTGTGACGGAACGGTGAAATGGTCTGACATTTCGCTGTGCGAATCGGCGTTTGAGCACTGTTGCAGCGTCCACCGACTTCTTAGACGTCTCCCATCATATAAGTACTCGATATCATCGGTCACGCAGCTCATGTATCGATTCTTGAAATCCGATCGAAATGATAGCCTGAACAATGAATTCGGCTAGGTGACATAATTATGGGTTGGGGAGACCATCTATGGCAGGTGAGGGGTTCCAGTCGGGGAATAGATCATTGTCGGGTTCGCCGACGTACCCCACTCCCTCAACTAATGACATCTTGATGTAGCTAATAAAGTCTTCCGGGTGAGCTTTCACTCGTTCCGCCAAGACCTGAACTGGGACGTGCTCGATCTCGACTTTTTTTACCAGTCTTGTCTTCGTACAACTTGATAAGGTCATTGAACGACTGGAAGGTTCTGTGAGCTAGAGGGTACTAGACAGATGCTAGTTCCATACTTTTTTGTCTGCTTCACAACGAAAGACACTGTTCTCCAATCTTTCCGCAGGCAACGTCGTCAGGACATGTACAATGAAGCGAGCCGAGTCGGCGAGAGAGGTCCAAGATATCTGTTCGTTTCCGTCCCCACCAACGACAATCTTCCCGCTCAGTATATCCCACTGGTAAAACCTATACATCGTCCATCAGGCGTCAGTTATCAATATGCGGCGTACTCGACTACAGACGCACCCTGTCCAAATGCGATCCGACCAGATCCCCGAGTAGAAGATGACACGCGGCATACCCACAGCGTCGAGTTTGGCCCGCTGTTCGACCTTCAGTGAATAGAAACCACCCTTGGCGTTGTCTGGAGAGCCGGCAAACTCGGACGGTACGAAGAGCTTGACGCCGGCCTCCTTTGCGGCATCAACGAGAGCCAGTTGCGTCTCCAGTGCAAAAGCGGAAATCCCAGATATGGCAACGTCGACACCAGCCAAGGCGGATTTGAGTCTTTCCTGGTCGGAATAATTGACATGGACTACTCTGGCTCCATCGAAGTTGGTCGTTGAGCCCTATCTCAGTCTCATCACATGGAGCGTCTAATCCAGCACTAGAGTACTCACCATACGGGTAAGAACAACGACTTCATTGATAATGCCATTGGCTTTGGCTTTCATGAGTTCATGCACAATGGCACCGCCAATGTTCCCGGCACCAGCGACGGCAAGACTCTTGTCCAGACATGACCTTCTGGAGAGAGTCGCGAGATCCTCGGTGTGCAGATAGCGGGGGGTGAGCGTTGCGCTGCGGACTCCCCCCGGTAATCATGTGAATCGCATTCCATTGCCAGACGAGGCGCTTCGTGTACCTAAGTGGATCGGCGCACCCCCTTTCACGAATACGACTACTCCATGCTGTGAGTGCAGACAAATATAACACCCCATCAAAGCTTACTTACCATATCGCACGCCACTGAAGTTACGCCGGTGAAAGTCCCAGAATGCGTCTAGACGATGTTTGTTTGAACCTGCACGCATTGAGATTGCGGCTGCTTCGTACGCTTCTTGCATTACTGGGGCCTGGCCGCGTTCCATGCGGTATCAATACCATTCCAGAGTTACGGGTACTGCCCCGTGACAAACAGATCAGAGTCGTGAGATGTGCAGCGGGGAGTTGGAAGTCGGTTCAGCAGCTGAGTTGGTCACCGGCCAGGCCGACGTCAACCACGACGTCGACGGCGGGAAAACGGAAACCTGACGACGCTCGGCATACGTAACGCGTAACACAGCACAGCTCCTCGCGGTAGTTGCCGACGCTCCGACAACACTCCGACTGCGAGCTGACGGCCGCTCGTGACGCTTCCGAGTCGGATCTGACCCGGTTTTTTTCTATTTCTCCCTTTATCTGACCTCTGACTTTCGCAGGACGCGGGCTGGACACGACTACCGGCTCGCTGCCCTTAGGGAAGAGCGCGGAAGCAGCCAATGACACACGTAGGATTTATCGAGAAGCTTCCGACAGGCTCAAGCTTCATTCGTCCTGCAGTCAGTGGTCGCTGGGTTAGTTCATCACTAGTAAGACCATTTACTGCGAACTCATATTGCACCTACCTTCAGGGCCGCTGTATGCAGTGAAGATGATAGCACAGGTCTTATATCCAATGTACAATCTACACCGCTATTGGGAGGCCATCAACTGCAGGTGCAGGATTCCACTCCGGAAACAAGTCGCTGTTTGGTTCTCCTATCAGACCCAGACCGGTAGCCATCGTCATCCGGACGAAGCTGGCATAGTCTGCCGGATTGGCTCTGAACCTCTCCGTGAGAACTGAAATAGGGATGTACTCGATCTCAACCTTCTTTCCCGTCTTCTCTTCGTATAGTTTGGCCAGCTCGAGTAGCGACTGGAAGAGCTGCAGTCAGCGGAAACAATGACTGCTCAGGATAAACGCAGACCTTCCTGTCCGCCTCACAACGGAAGATACCGTTCTTCAATTTCTCCGAAGACATCGTTGTGAGGATGCGGACGACGAAGCGTGCTGCGTCGGTTCGCGATGTCCACGAGATTGGGGTTGTGCCGTCACCCCCCACGGAGATGTTCCCCTGTGCGATACCGAGCAGCAGATAACTGCCAGTTTCCAACCCTCAACCCCGAAGTCAGCCAGAATGCAAGGGAATGCTTACGGATTAAAGATAAAGTCCGGCCACACCCCCGTGTAGAAGACAGCAATTGGCGGGCCGACGGCCTTGAGTGCGGTCTGCATGGCACCTTTGACGGCCAAGAAGCTCTCTGTCGCACCGTCTGTGGCGCCACCGTACTCGGATGGCACGAGCAGCTGCACACCGGCCTCTTTTGCTGCCTCGGCGAGTAAAAGTTGGGCATTTAGGACGAGTGCCGAGATGGCTGAGATCACGACCTCGATCCCAGCCAACGCTGACTTGATCGACTCTTTGTCGTGGTAATCCACCGTGATGACTTTCACGCCTTCAAACATGGCCTTGGAGCCCTTTCGCGTGTAGTCAAGGCGATTAGTAACGAGGCGTATACATGGGAACGTGGGGGCTCACTGAGCGGGCAAGTACGACAACCTTCTCCACGGACCCCTCATCCTTGGCTTTCAGAAGCTGCTGGACGATGAAGGCACCGAAGTTTCCTGCGCCTGCGACAGCGAATTTCTTGTACGCTCCAGACATTCTGGCTATTGCGGTGACAACAACTAAAACAATGCAACGAGCAGGCGCAACTCGGACAGCGCCGCCGGTCCTATCCTTAGGTCACACGCAAAGCTCCGAGACCGCGCATGCGCAACAAACCATTTTCGTGGCCGCGAATGTGCCTGATGTTGTCGCTGGTGTTGTGGACTGTCAATGCACCGCCAGCCGTGCGATCTGAGAGTCCAAACTATTCGCTATCGGAGGCAAGTCGGAGGCCCGCTGAGGTTCAACTGGACTCCAGATCAATTGACCAATTATGCAATACAATCATTCTCCCAGGAACCCCCGACTGCGCGGACCGACGTGGAGTACCGCCAGAAAGCGTCCGCACCATATAACGATACTTCAGTACCATACCTCAGCAGTCCCCAACAACCTGAGTAATTATAGATATATCAATTCATCACATCTGGCTGAAGTATTACAATGATGATGCCTCCGTTATCGTACTGGTAGAACCCCTCAAGCCAAAGGGACGCCATCGATCGCGGGCGCGGGCTTCCAGTCAGGGAATAAGTCGTTGTCTGGCTTACCGCCAAGCCCCATATTAACTACGGAAAGCTGGATGTAGGACACGACATCCTCCGGGTTTTCATTGACCCTCTCGGTGAGAACGGAGGCAGGGATGTATTCCACCTCCACTTTCTTGCCGGTTTTGTCTTCATATAGTCTGACAACCTCGTTGTATGACTTGAAGTGATTCAGTATCAACAAGACACTTGCGAGCACTGGTGCTGCGTACCTTCCTATCTGCTTCGCAGCGGAAAATGCTGTTCTCCAGCCTTTCCCGCGGGAGCCTTGTCAAGATGTGGACAATGAATCGAGCAGAGTCGGTGCGGGAAGTCCATGAAATCGGGTAGTTCCCATCACCACCAACAGTAATCTTCCCGCTCAGGATGTCGAGCTGGAGGAATCTGTACAGCGATATGTTCAGTGATTCGTGCGTTGCAACGTTCATGACCTGGCCTTACTGATTCCAAACGAAGTCTGACCAAACCCCGGTATAGAAGAGGGCCAGCGGGGGCCCGATAGCTCTGAGCGAGGCCCGTAGGTCGCCTTTGGCAGCATAAAACCCGCCTCTCGCACTTTCCGCATCGCCTGCGAATTCGGACGGCACGAACAACTTTACGCCCGCTTCCTTTGCAGCCGCAGCGATAGTCGATTGCACGTTGAGAACGAATGCAGAGATGGCAGAAATAACGACGTCAACCCCGGAAAGAGCAGCCTTGATAGACTCCTTGTCGTTGTAATCGACAGCGATCACTCTCGCTCCTTCGAAGTCAACTTTTGAACCCTGGTCCGCGTATCAGTTACCGATACTCTACATCGCGAGCAGCAGCAGTCAGACTCACCACGCGAGTGAGCACGACCACGTCGTTGACCGTCCCTTCAGCTTTAGCCTTCAGCAGTTCCTTGACAACATAAGCACCGAAGGTCCCGGCGCCCGCCACGGCGAAACTCTTGTGTCCGGACATGTTTGATATACTCTAGAACTAGTCAGGATACGAATATGAGTGGTCTCGAAGTTACCACCCTACCGCCAGGTCCCTGCGACCTTTTATCTCTGACGCTGCGGCGCCCTTTGCAACCAGGCGCCAGAGTGTGGTCCCACGCCAGCTGCGTTACGGACTGGGAGGAGGTCATAAGGATTTGCCTGGTTGCCTCCGACTGCGCTTGTGTCACACAGCGACCCATCGTCGAAGCCATGTCAGAGACAAATCTGAGTGAGGTCATCAGTTCTCAAGTGTGGGTCGCGTTGTGGGTAGCGTCACATACCTCACGAACAAATTCATCAGACCATATTGCCAACTTCAGTACGGAAAAGGTTATGTAGCGTCATGTAGGAACCATGAAGTGGGGTCAATCCCGACTGTGTATATGAACGCTTGAGCAGCTGCAGATTCCGCATTCATCAAGACGGAATTGAGAATCACAACGTCATCGCGTCATTGAGATAGGACTTCGTTTTCATCCGATCTAATGCTTCGAAGAGGGACAGCAAGCGTGTCGGTCGGCCCTGGCGCAAGAGAACGAAGGGAATTTGAAGTGAACAAGTTGAAGGAGGTCGGAGTTCAACTTGAACCAACTTACTCGACCCGCTCGGAGGGCGGCCAACTCGACCGGCAATCCGCCGAATCCAGATCACTCAGCCGGCCGGATGACGCCGGTCTGCCGGCCTCCAAGATCTAGTTGTCCGAACTGCCCAACCGCCACCTTGTCCGAATTCCACAACTAACTCTGGTCGGTTGAACGTGCGCGTGTCGAACGCTGAGAACAGCGCCGGCTTTATTGCTTCAGTCATCGCGTCGACGTCCCCTTATGAGGCCGCGGTAGCGCCACTTGCAATTGTACTGGTCCCAGCCTTACGAAGAGTGGGTGCTTCAGCCTCAGACCTTCCCCAGGACACAATCGGACGCCTTCAAACTATTTAACGACTACTTCCTGATCTATCGCAAAACGTTGAATAGCAGTAGAACCTTGCCATGTTCTTTCGGTCACTAAAAAGACGATCTATTCCACTTCGAGGAGAGCGTGCTACGTAGCCATGGACTGGCTTTAGGCTACAGGAATGCAGTCAATGACTGATGCAGGATTCCAACCTGGGAAAAGGTGGTTGTCTGGTTTGCCGACCAGTCCAAATCCACGAGCCACAGACATCTTCAGATAGCTGGAGTAATCCTGTGGATTTGCCTTCCATCTCTCTTGAAGGACGGAGGTCGGGATGTATTCAATCTCTACCTTCCTCCCTGACTTCTGTTCGTACAGGTGGGCGATCTCCACAAGCGACTATTTCAACCTCTGGAGTTAGCCAAAAGAAGACGAAAATGATCATGACACTGACCTTCCTGTCTCCCTCGCAGCGGAACGTGGCAGCGTTCCTAAGTTGCGTCGCGGGGAGTTTCAACAGGACGTATACGACGAAGCGAGCGATATCGGTGCGCGACGTCCATGATAGTGGCATACTCCCGTCGCCTCCTACGGAGATTTTCCCATTGGTGATATTGAGGTCCAGCTCACTTCATTGTGCATCAGCTCTCTTTGCACCATTAAACTAGACGGCATGCTCACGCGTTGAAAAAATAGTCAGACCACCCGCCAGTGTAGAATACGGCTGTTGGCGGTCCAACAGCCTTGATCCGTGCCTGAAGGTTTAGCTTATCGGCGAGAAACCCTTCGGTAGCGCTCTCCACAGCCCCACTGAACTCAGACGGAACGAAGAGCTGCACTCCAGCCTCCTTGGCGGCCGCGGCGAGTGTGAGCTGTGTGGAGATCACGGTGACCGGGACGGTGGAAATAACAACATCAACGCCAACTAATGCCGTTGTGAGGGATTTCTTGTCGGCGTAGTCTACGACGACAGTCTTTGTCCCATCAAAGGTGGCGGCTGATACCTGACGATCTGCATCAGCGCATATAATAGGCATAGTTGGAGGTGAAAAACTCACCGCGCGGCTCAGCACTACGATATCGTCGACAAGGCCATCGGCTTTGGCCCTCAAGAATTGCTCGATGAGCGGCCCGCCAATGTTCCCTGCGCCAGCAATGGCGAATGTTCTGTACCCAGACATACTGTGTTGAAGTTCGTCGTCGCTTGGACTGCACCTTTTTATCGCACCTTTCTTTATGCTTAACCCAAACGACTCCTGCTGCGAGCAGGTCTCCGGGGACGCGTGTCCTGTCACAACTCGGGGTCGATGACCAAGCCTATGTCTGCTGATTCATCCTGTAAACCGTCTCGCAGCTTCTTTCCCGTAATTGACGCGCCTGTGGACGCCTGTGGACGCCTCCCGGCGCTGCATTGCTGCTCCGAACTCCTTGACGGCAGCGAATTGCGGCGTGACGCGCGTCGCGGGCAAGGATAGGAATAGGTGTTGATGAGTAATGCAGTTCCTCCAGCGTACGTATGACAGGGCTTCGAGGCCAGTTGGCTTACTCAGACGCGACCAAGAATTGCGCAGCTCTGTATGCTCTCCGCGGTTCGGCCAGGCCTGCGAGGCGGGTGCTTTGAGGATTGCGGTGACGACGTGAATCATTGCGTTTGCTTGTGTGATCATAACCTATCAGGCAAGATGACAGCGGCACAAGGTGGAGCGTAGGGTGACTGTAACATGGAGAATAAGCATTCTTGAACTAACCGTCCGCTCGCACATCCCAGATTATTTCTTTGTCCTTCCGTCCAGTGCTTGTGTGAGGATAGGCTACGCCGTCCGGAACATCAATTCATACGAAGCGCTTACCGCACACTGCAGAGCTGGGATCCAGTCGATTCGTACGAACCGCTCCCAGGACGCATCAAGAGAACTTCAGATATCAGAGTATTCCCAGCAGTTTTTGCTGGCGTGCAACACAGCAGCCCGATTGGAATGATCGCCGCGGCGCGTGACAGTAAAGAATTCGACTCCGATTTTACCTCCAGATGGCGGAGGAAGCGCGGAGGACCGGCGCTGCACTGGGCTCATCCGGGCCGGCGGCCACTGCCGCGTGTGGTTCCGACCAGAGATCCTGGCCCTCGCTCGCACTTTGTTCCAATTGTTCTTTTCTCAGGTTGGCCGAGCGAGACCAGCTCGGAGATACCAGCTTGCGAACTAGACTAGTTTCTCTCCCAAGGGAAGTGCTACTAGGGCTGCCTGGGATTGAGCTGCGCTGCCGCTACCTGAGGAGCGGGTCTCACCACGCATGTATATGCAGGTGCGGTCTCAGATATTTATGCTTGGTATAATGTATCTGTTTGTGCTGCACGGCTTGGAGATAGCAATATCGGCGATACCGTCCTAGTCACCAAAAGTAAAGTCAAGAGCTAGCATCCACACGAAGCTGACCCTATAGACGCCCTGTATGCAAGGCACGTACAAAGAAGAGCCAATTAACAAGGTTGATCACCCGTCTTCCAATTCGTGACCTCGGACGCACTAGCGTAAGAAAGTGGATATACTGCCCAGAATCCGAAATAGCGTCGTCGTATAATATAGTACAGCGCGAAGCGAGTGTCCCTGCGATGCGAAGAGAGCAATCCCGCGGATGCGCCTAGTCGTTCGACGCTTCGTCTGCGGAATCGAGCAACCTGCACGCAAGCAGATAAGGTGACGTCAGCGCTGTGACGTAGTCAGATGAGCAGGGAGGACGCACGAGTACTGCTTCATTAGCGAGCATTCGCCGCCGTTCTCCAGGTCGATACTGTAAGAGTAAAAGTAGCCCTCTGACGAGACCACCATGATCTGCGGCATGGTACTAAGGCGCACTACGCATAAGTCTCCGCATTTCGGGGAAGCGAAGAATAGGAAAAGCTCACCCGCTGAGAGCGACGATACACCGCGCGCCGCTCGTTGGCAGCTTCAGGAACGCAAAATCGCGTGATGGCTCCCACATCTCCGTAAGCGTGTTCGGTAGGTAGCCGCCGACGGACGAGGTGATATTCTTCGTGAGATGCAACGAGCGGCGGCGCAGGCTGGACGAGACGCTACCGCTCTTCTTCTTCTTGTCGTCCACGAACGCGTCGTATCCGCCCTCGAGCGCGCCCGCGCCCTCCCGGCTGTCGATGCTTCCCGACGGGCTCGTTGCATGATCTTCCCTCGAGCTGCTACGGCTACCACCGAGCTTGAAGATGTGCACCGTGTCGTGCGCGCTGCTCACCGCAAGCAGCGTGCTGACTGCGTTGAAGCTGAGCGAATATATCCGCGTCTCGCGCGTGCCACGGCGGAATTGGTACAGCTTCTCTGCACCGGGGACGCTCCAGACACGGATCACAGTGCCTTTGTCGGATGCGGTGGCGAGCAGCGTGCCTGTGCTGTTGAGAGCGAGCGCAGAGAGTGGTGCCTTGTGCGCGCGGATGATTTGCGAGACGGTGAGTGACTTGGTCGAGAAAAGCAGCACGTCACCCGACGCTGCGCTCGGCGATGCGGCTGCCGTGGGTGGCGATTGTGACGAAACGGGTGCCGGCGCAGGGGTGGGGACAGGCGAAGGGTAGGCAAGGTACGAGTTGTCGGCGGAGGGCGAAAGCGCGACAATCGCTTCGGGGTTCGGTGGCGTCTCGATGACATGCTGCAGACGCATATTGGAAATGTCGTAAATGTAGATCTCGGTTTCGAGAACAATGACGAGCGTCTTTCTGTTCATCTTGACTGCGAGGATGGACGAAGGGAACAGGAGCTCGCAGATCATGGATTGTCGCTATGTAGGATCGGATAAGTCAGATATGGCGGGAGGATGAGGCGGCGACGCACCTTTGTATTCACGATCTGCAGTTTGCGTGGACTCGAGGATGGTTGGTCCGCAGCACCCACAAGTGCGATGAGTGATGTGCAAAAGAGCATCTCCACTATCCCGCGTGCCCCATCATCTATTTCTGAGGTCATTTTATGAAACAAGGTCGACGGAGGGGGCACGCACTCATGGTATACACCCGGCCGAAAGGGTCACAGTTCGTGATGCTGTAACCCTTGCGCGTTCCGACGGAAATGCATCTGAGGAGCTCAATGAACTCGAATGGATACTGGAGCACATATGGGTACGCACGTGAAGTCCTGGTTGAAGTTGGCAAAGAGCATGTTTGAGTTGCTGCGTTGCATGATGACGACCTTTCTACACTAAGCACAAACATAAGAACAAAACCAGACACAACAATGACCGGATAGAGATACCTTGTGCTCCCGCACAGTAATCAATATCGCTCTTCTCCTTTGGGAAACGTTCCGGATGGGTCCCAGCGGTGCAAGAAGAGGAGAAATACGCCGGGAGTCGAGCAAGAGTCAAGTCAAGACGCGGAGGCGCGTGAAAGCAGCAGCCGCACTATTCCTATAATGGAAATGGTAGATTATGTAAGCATTGTTCCTCGCGAACAGCAACGACGACATGGGGATCTCTTCAACCACTGTGTGCACAGGCAATTGAGTCCATTCTCTATACCCCAGCCGACCCAGGTGTCGCTCTTCGTGAAAATATTCCCCTGTCGCAGCTCTCAGATCTGGCATTCAGAGTGTCCAGAACGCGCAATTTTCATATAACTCGACATCGTGCATCATGCTCAACTCGTCCACGAAGCTCCGGGAATTGATTATTAGAAGATACAGAAAACCGAATCGCTATCTCGACTCAAATGCACATTGGGACGGACGTATGTTTGATTCTTATTTTGGAAGAAGTTCCCCAGAGACGGGGCGCTCAACAGCGCCATGAGGCCAGACCAACGGCGATCACACCCACGATCTCGGGATTTGTCCCCCCTCAGCAGCTACGTGCACCGCTCAGAAGATGTCCCTCACTCCCTCAGAAGCTACAGAGCCTCCAGAGACTCCTACGCCTCCCGCGCTCGATATCGAAGCGACCAAGGAACAAGTGCTGCGCATATACAAGGAAGTCTGGGACGAGTTCCGCCGGTGGAAGGTCGACGATTGCAGGCAACAGCTCCTGCTCCTGCAGCGACCACTCCCACCTCCCGGGCGCGAAGACCCATGGACAGACTCCGCCCCGCGTGCGGGTGAGCCGAGCGTTGTCGAGGTATCATACCTCGTCAGTACGGACGAGGACGAGGATGATGACGATGATGTGCCCATCGACGAAGCGTTAAGGCATACGTGTAAAACGGTCACTCCCTGGTCAGAAGGTGTATTCACACCGCACCCGCGGTACGAGGCGTGTACCCCCTCAGTGCAGAACATCGCGGCTCGCGTAGGCAGCGCAGCGCACGCCGAATTCTACGTCGCGCCGTTCATTCCATATGTGGACGATCCGAAATTCGATCCATCGCCGTGGTTGATGCAGTTTGATCGATTTGCGTGGGAGGAGTTGGGAAACCCCGATGGTGAGTTTGACTATTCCCTTGCCTTGTGTGCTGATTTGGTGGCGGCGCGTATTAGTGGAGGTGATTCAATTCGAGACCCTGAGGAGGCTCCATTTCGACACGGGGCTGTCACTCGAAGACATTGACGCGACAGACACCCTGCCGTTATCGCGTATAGGCAATCGTGATGGGTTAATCTACCAGATGACGCAGCGGTACGCGCATTCCCACTTCGACTCCGGTCCGCTTCCTCACTGAAATTGGGATGGATGAACAGCGACGAATTGTATTGGACAGGCCTAATGTCTGATCTCACCATCGGCGGGGACGGAGCCCAGCCACGAAGGATTGACCCTCGTGCGTTCGAGCCGCACATTGACGATCTGCGCGGCCGCCTCGAATCCATAGTGCCGTACTTCTGCGCGAATCCAACTTGTATACAGGTATTTTGTCCGCAGCACAGTATGGCTCCTCATAATCCAGCTGTGGGATATGGTCTGTTGACGGGTGGCGTTTCCAGTACAAGAATTCCCTCCTATTCCGCCTGCGGTACCGCGAGTCACGAGCGACGAGTACCCAGACGGCGCGCCCTGCGGGGACGCGTGCTTTCGAGAAATTGACGACGATTTCCCAGTAATACGTACGCTTCACGCTCCCCGAGGCGCTGCTGATCCCTGTATCAGGAAGATAGCGTCCAGTGGGAGGAGCCCGATGTCGATGAGTTGTCATGCATCCTCGAGATTATGCCAGACACCGTCCCTTGCGGTCTCGCGAAGCTCGTTAGGAGGCCTTGTCGAGAGGTATGTCCCCATGATAGCTGCCAGCTCAGCCGGCTCTCATCTACTGTGCAAAGGTGTTCGTGCAGCGCCAGCGTCTCCTCCCTGACGAAAAGATCTACCCAGAAACCCGGAAACCTCTCACTGCTGCAGAGAAAGCTGGCTTCGGTGCGTCGTAACCGAGAGGAAAACAATCCAGGCTGACGTTTGGCACTCTACAGTGGACGTGGTTCACAGTGCCGCAGAGCTGGATGTCCCGTGAGCATTTCTCCGTTAAAAGTATGCATCGAATGCGTATTCATTTTGCTCCCAGATCTATGCCATGCTCACACACGGGCCCGTGCGATATAAACAACCCCGACTGTAGTTGTGCAGTGTATTCTGCCCACTGTCAGCACAATTGCCGTTGCAGTCTCACCTGTACAGACCTTTTCCACTTAGCAAATCCCGTATGCACTCTGACTATGATCCAGGTAAGCGCCGTTGGGGAGGCTGCCAATGCAAGCCCAAGAAACCTGGCAGCCAGAAGACATGCCTCACAGATACCTGCCGATGTCGCAAGCGCGGATCGGAATGCGACCCGATGGTGTGCGGGTGCGACGTCATCAA
Source organism: Gloeopeniophorella convolvens (assembly GCA_022496205.1). NCBI lineage: Eukaryota > Fungi > Basidiomycota > Agaricomycetes > Russulales > Gloeopeniophorella > Gloeopeniophorella convolvens. The sequence continues at coordinate 91,255 of WTXD01000065.1, read as the reverse complement.
GCACAGCGGAAACAGAAAATGGCGTGCGTGGCATCTTGGTGGTCGAGCAAGCACGCAGTGCATACTGACGAACATGCTGCAGAGCGTGGTAGCAAGGAGTCACGGCAGCTGCGCCCTGACGGGAAGCACTCATGCCAGAATTCGGATATACAGCGCGGCAAAGCCGCCGTAAGTCAACCTCGTATAATGTACCCGCGCGTTTACTTGACGCAAAGTCGTTCGGCGGCAGGAGCTGGAGGTCAAACGCGGCGCATTTGGTCTTGGCACCTTCGCTGTAAAGAGCATCCCTCGGGGGGGATTCATCGGCGGTGCGCGTGCTATCGTTCATGAAAGAGCTCTCCTCACAGCTCCCCTTTCAGAATATGTAGGCGAGCTGGAAGCAGCATCCGATGACAAGCGAGAGTGGGTTACCGGTACCACTGTCCTCCGAGCGCCCCGCGAGCTGATTTCCCTGTAGAGTTCTCCGAAAGCACCTTGGCTTGAACTACAATTTCGGCCTCGGTGCGGACTACAATATCGATAGCGCGCGCGTTGGCAACGAGACGCGCTATATCAACCACGCTCCGCAAGCTGTTGCAAACGCGGAGGCGGCCAGTACGGTGCTCTCCCCCCACCCGCCCTGAATTGTTACTCACCATGCGATTAGCGAGGCTCGTGTTCGGCGAGAAGCGCATCGCACTCTTTGCTAGTGCGTGTCAGTATGTCATGCGTTTGTGTCCCTTGCTGATCGTCCTGCAACTCTAGAGTCCGGGCGACATATCAAAGCAGGCGAGGAGATCCGCTTCGACTATGGAGAAGTTTATTGGAATAATTAAGGAGACCGCGAATAGTGCCTTACATAGTCGTATACATAAGTACTCAGAAGATCTCGCCAATCCATGCGGTTTCGTGATTTACGGTATCTCTCCCCCAGTATAAGCTCTGGGTTGCCTGAGGTCGAGGCCGTCGAAATAGGGTCTGCAGGAACGGACTGGGCGGGCCGCACGCCGAGGCTAAGTGCAAGCTCGGGGCTTTTCTCACGAGCATCTCAACCCGTTGCACGTCGACGACGGCGGCGCCTTGCTCAGCATGACCGACTCGTTCCCGCCCCCCATCGCGCCCCAGACAGACGGCTCGGGCAACACGCCTGACGTCGTGCCCCCCGCTGAGCCGCCAGAGCCGGTGCCTATTACCGAGCAGGAGGTCGGAGAGTACCGCGAGCAGGACCGCTATCTCCCCGTAAGCCCGTTGCCCTTGGCGAATCCCCGTGCGCGTCATGGCGCTGACTCGTCCGCATACCCCTCCCCATCGTGCCGCGCGTAGATTGCGAACGTGTCGCGCATCATGAAGAATGCAGTACCACCGACCGCGAAGATCGCGAAGGACGCGAAGGAGTGCGTGCAGGAGTGCGTCTCCGAGTTTATCAGCTTCATCACGTCGGAGGCGGCGGAGAAGTGCCAGCTCGAGAAGCGCAAGACGATTGGTGGAGAGGACATCCTTTATGCCATGGTCTCGCTTGGGTTTGAGAACTATGCCGAGACGCTCAAGATCCACCTCGCTAAGCTCCGTCAGGTGCGCGCCCACCGCTTGCCCACCCATGCTGTCACTGATTCACTCTAGCACCAGACGGCCGCATCCTCGAGCGGGAAAGTCGGGGAAAGCGCTGAAGGGCGCGCAGAGGACGAGTAGGCTGGCCCGCGTCTCGTCCCCACCCCCGAATGTATCTTTGTCTGTATACGCTAACGCTATGTAACGTTATTGCTATTTGTCACACGTCTAGTGCGTCTCCCCGTCCTCGTTGGCTGTGCAAACGTTATCGACTCCCAGCCTCAACCTGATGCATGGCATGCGCGCTGCTAACTTGGCACCTCCAATGTCAATGTGACCAACGTCCCAAGGGGTCGCTTCGTGTGGCACATCCATATATGCCCGTCTGCATCATCGTGTACCATGTGCTACTACAGCTAAGTGGGTTCCAGCCAACGGAGGTCCTCATGTATGAGACTCCAGAGCCTAAGCACGTGGTAATCTTAAACGACAGCGGATAGAACGCCAGGACCAGTCTAGACTGTTGATCAGTGTTGCAGCATGTGAGTATGCAAGTATCATCCGACAGTGCGGCAGTGCGCAGTCTTTCACTAGTGGTCGCTGTACCCACAGATATGGCTAGGAGCAACGCAGAGGATCAACACGGCTATCAAATTGGGCGGTCAGGGAGTGGTACACCCAGGGGAGGACATCCATTGGAAAGCCAGTCAATGCCATAGTCTCCGCAATTTTCGACGATCAAGGTGAACGGAAATTGGTGGAGTTGCAGAGTGCTACTTTATGAGTAGCATGACATCCGAGTCTAGAAGAGGGCGCGCCTCATGGGGTGCCTTCATGTCAGTAGTAGAATAAAGGGGTCGCGCATGAACTTGAACAAAGCGCGCTGAGAACAGGAGTTTATTGAACCCTCCCTGCTCGATGCAGAGGCACACAGTGTCTCCAAATCGGACGCAGCGCCAAAGACCGGCTGAGCCATAGCAAATGTCAACCTGGCGCCATCAGATCCAAGGAGGAGTTGTCAAAGAGTCCAACAACATGATTTTGAATGGACGTTTTCCACGACGAGCGGACCGGACCGGAGGTTCACACGCCGAAGTCTGACTCCGAGCCGGCATTTGCTGCCGTCTCAACTTCGACCTCGACCTCGACCTCGACTCGAGCCGACCTTCGGGATGGTGGACCTTATGGACGGAGAGGAATGGTTGTTCTCGTTCTGCACTTTTTCAGAGGTGAGTAGACCCAGTCTCCTGAGCATATCTACTTGCACAATCACCCCGCCGGGTCGCTGAGGACATGATCATTGGCCATCTATCCCCCGCTGCTCAACGACGACCGGCCAAGGCTGTACGCTGTTCCGAATAAATACAGGACCTCGTCAAGGGAGACGTCATCAAGGCTTGGTCGTAGCATCGGCGAATGGGACTCGGCCTGTGTATCAGAGGATACTGCTCTCAGGTGAGCCTTGCTGCCCGTGATATTTGTCTGCCAACAGCCAACGGCCTGACTTACGCTGTCTCACGCAGGTGGAGGCAACAAGGCGACGACTCGTGCGATAGCGCGCTTGAGGCTCTCTTCCCAGTGTCTCTTCCAGCCATGGACACGACCTGTACGCGTCGCTTGAAAACCACGCCTTGAACGGAGGGCAGCTGCCAGATGCAGCCCATACACTGTTCCGAGAGGTGTCCAGCGCCCCACGGAGACCTCCGCGCGTCACAGGATGATGTCCACACCGCAACTCGGTTCTTCTTGGATCATGGTGTCCGGACATCGCAGGCGTTGATGTTTTACAGTTTGAAAGGAAGCTTCGCTAGGTGGGCGTCCTCGTTAGCCTTGCGTTTACTTTGACAAATATCTCTGGCCCCCGGATCGTAGAGATCCTCTATGCGGTGTCCTACCTTCTCCCTCGTGAGAAGCATGCAGGCTCCTTGGACGAGTCATTCGACCGAGCCCAGTACGATCGCACCTATACTCGACCCACGGAGACCTACCAATTTGTCCTGGATGTCATGAGCTGCATTTCCGGGGAGCCGTTGCTGTCAAACCTTCTCGCGGTTCATAGAAGTATGGGCGGAGATGGTCGGGGTGGTACTGCTACCTTACGCTGCTGCAGCTTGGACATCGCTGCACGTAGGGAGGAGACTCGTATTCATCCCTGCTGCAAGAGTGAGGTTCGGAATGGGGAGGTGACTGACTCGCCCGGGCTGTACACGTGCCGCGGCCTTGGCTTCGTCTTTGAGCTCGAAACCCTCATCGAAATCTCTACTGAGACTCACGCATCTCCAGCATCTCGCAAGTTTGCATGGATTGAGTGGGCTCGCTCATGGACGGCAGAACTCACTTCACACCCTCTTGGTGCGATGACGCGCGATGCATAGTGGACTCGTAGTGGGCCATCTTGTGTTGAATATACAGTCGGTTCTCGGCAAACGCGCAGCGTTTGCGCATCGTAAATACATCACTTTTATACTACTTAGAGTCCATAATAAAGACATATTGATTGGCTGCCGCGCACGCCACAAACCACGCGTGCACGACGCCGACTTTCCGAGCTTGTGCGGGGAGAGCTCGCGCACACGCGCTGCGCGCGCGATCCGATCGCAACATCTTATGTCGTATACACCGTCTTTTCTCATGGTTCGCTGAAGACCATGCCAGATACTGAATTACTCATAATCAGTCGAGGATCTTGGTCACAGTCTCTGAGATCGTGAAAGATCCTCCGAGATCTATGTATCACCGTTTGCGTACAACTTCAAATCCTCCAGGGATTCGCTTGCTAATTCTGTCTGGGGTACCTTTGGGATATTGTCTGGTGGGATACCACTGTACTATGTAGTCTAGTAGCTATTGCGCACTGTTTGCCACGAACCCGATCGCGCGAGATCACTAAACGTCATATTGTCGCAGTATCTTATCTTGTCTAGAAAATCTACTTCGATCTTTCCTCATCTCACGTTACATATCTTTGACTTCGACCATGTTGACAGCACAAAGCATCCAGCTTCGGATGTAGTTACATCCAGTTACATTCCTGCCGGTGCTTGATCCGAACAACGGTCCCTGGCTGTACATAAGGAGGGCAACAGTTGGAAGCGGCTCCTCCATGTGGAGTCAATCAGTTCATGATTATGCACAGGGCATGCACGTCTCGACATCTATCTCGCCTCCAGCTCGCTTGAAGCAGCTTCAAGTGGCGAGGTAGATATCATAGTGTGACATCATTATATTATTCGCCCATTGAGTCGGGGCCCGCGTTTCAAGGGCATCCCGGTGCCCAGCGGCGATCAGCCGAGTCCACACCGCTCCGCGCGGAATTCCAAGTGGTCGACTCGGTGCCGTCAGTGGGCATCGCCTAACGGGGACGTGGAGCATAATTTCGAACGCAGATCCGCCGCATGTCACGGGAGTAGCTCTGCGCCGATCACCTCTCGAGTCTCGGAAGGCTGGCGCTCCGGTGCGCGTGCCAATAGCGCGCACGTAAACCCCCAGCCGCCGGTGTCCGGGTGCTTAATAGTGAGTAGTCGCGCTGTACAGGGACTGCATGGCATATGCAAGTCTATGAACGTTTCACCAGATGACCCTTGCTTGACTGAGCAAGCTATGTGAGGAAGGTGCGGCTATGCAAGGCCGTGCTTCCATGAATAGAGCGCGTGATCTATATTTGGCTGTGGGCGCGCGTGGGCGGGGTAAGGTTCACGGCACTCCATACAGCAGCTACGCATCCACGTCACAGCCTACAACAAGTGGAGACATACCTAAGTACTACAAAGGATCGCAACATATAAGTTACACCCTCTCTCAAGAAGACCTGGGTATAGCATAGGAACAATGACGATAATGACCCATCGGAGGTGTAGCGCTCGCCGCCCGGCTGACTAGACGAGCGGCAGCCCGTTGTACTGGTTCCTTGGTGGAGGAGACGCGGTGCCGCCGTGGCCGATATCGCTGTTGTACGTAGTATGCACGACACTCGGAGAAGTCGTCCGCATTGATGGCGGGAATGTGCTCGGGTCGTTCGGATTCTGTAGCAGTGCGTCAGCTCTCCTGGGCGCAAGCGACAACGAAGGGACGCACGTAGAGTTTATGTTGCGGGAACGTGTCGCTGTCGCCCGTACCGAACGCCTCGGCCACAACAGGCTCACCGCTCATGTAGGGCGATGGCTGGGCCTCTGCGCGCAGCTTCCGGCGCCTGATGAACCACACTGCGAGGGCGCCTAGGAGCGCGGCGCCAACGATGCCGCCGACGACTCCACCTGCGATGGCACCGGCATGTGATTTGTGGTGCGAGGACTGCTGGGGAGCTGACGTCGATGACGGGCTGGCCTCTGGAGAATCTTCAAGATGAGGGATAAGTCGGAGAATCCAAACTAGGCTACTATTTGGGCGTACCTCCAGCACTCTGAGCCGCCGCGGCGTTCCAGGTATCCGCTTTCTGTTACTCAATCCGTGAGAATTGGCTGAGAGGACGAACTGCGCGAGACGCACCGTCACGTCAAGGAATGCCCAGTGGGGCGCCCGCGTTCCCCCTGGGATCGGGTTCGGGAATCTGGGGGAAGGGACATAGTATCAGCCAACATCTATGACAATACAATATTAGAACAGGTGCATACGATGCGACGGAGACAGAAGTGCAGTTTAAGGACCACTCCGACCACCTGTTGAACATGAGCGACATGGCGGCGCGGCGGGGAGGATATGGCGCACTGTGTCCAACCGGAGCCCTGACAAGACCCGCAAGCACTGATGAGGGAGTACAATACGGTGCTGCAGATGCAGGGATTGCCCTGGCCCGCGTTTGGGCCGCGGTAGTTCGTATTCGGGGGTAGGGGGGGGATATTGAATTCTTCAGAATCAGAAGTTAGCGGGACAACGGGTGTGGTGGATCATGTTTGAACTCACGGCCGCCATTGCACGAAGCCTCTAGGTATACTGCAACATTGCAGGGATTTTGCTTCAAACTGTTGAACGACTATGGATGGCCTATCAGTACGGGGACTGCGGATCCCAACACGGTGATTAAATACCCAATCCAGTGACGAATCGGTGCAGTTCGGAAAGCCGAGCTGAGCAATTGCAGGCGCAGCAAGAACTAGAAGGGACGTGGCCGAGAGCGTTCCTCTTATCATTGGGACTGTGAACGATGGCGGTCGGGGGCGAAACGGGGCAGAAGGCGCGCAAAGGGGGTATAAGCTCTGCAGCTTATAAGTATGGTAGCTATCGGGCACGCTCAGCGCTACATAAGGGGCTCGATCTGGCCCGATCTAGTCGAACATTCGGTGATACTCGCACTGTGCCTCAGGGTTTGCCCACGCAACTCCGACTGACGCCCACACACCGCTCTGAGCTGGAGTGGAAGAAGCGGCCGATGCGGCAAAAATTGCAGCATGCTGTGGGGCGAGAACCTGCATCATCCCTAATCTAGATAGCACCTAGCACCCGCCGGCGCGATTCGAGTACGAGTATGCTGCTTGTAGAAGAATTGTGCCAACGGTGCCACCGGCACACGGAACGACGCGTTCATAGAAAGCAGCGGTGTATCCGCGGACCATGGAAGTTGTGTGTAAGTGGGAGCTTTCGAAGGCTTCAGTGCCTCGTGTCGGAATGCGGCACGGAAAGAAACTTCGCGGCAAGCGCCGAGACAACGCATGCGTCGTCGGCGACTGCGGCGATGAGCTGGTTGACCCCGGACTCCATCAGACCTGCGTCGCGCACAGGCTTCCTTCCTGCTAGCCTGTGCCAGCACTGGCAGTTTCCAGCATTGTCTCTCTCTTCGGGCATCAGCCCACTCACTCCCGAATCTCAGAACTAGGCTCACACCCCGTCCTTTTGGCTTAACTAGGAACCATCCTTCCGCTGGCGTCTCCTTACATCCGCACCGGGATCCCTCTAGAGGCCAGGCTCTTCTCGCATGGAAGTATCACCATATGACCCTGTCATGCGACTGAAGCGACGTTCTCCGTGTCCCAATTGCACGCGCGGGGGTGCCTTTAAACAAGATTCAAGCTCACTTGCGCCTATCCTTTACCTACACCCTCAGTTGATCTCCGCGCCTATTGATACATCCTGCCCTCGCGCGCGCCATGGCACGGAACGAGATTGAACTATCACCTCCCGAACGATATATAAAATAGGATGTCGATCATGGCGCTCCGGCGTGATCTTGATCGCCACAGCTGTGCTCTTGTGGGGATACCAACATCAAGGCCCAAGGCGTGTGTAACGCGTGCTTATGTCATTCATTTATTTGTCATAACAGAAGTGGCTAGTAGCTGGGGGTATCTTGTCCGTTTTCTACTACAATTGCATTTTAGAGCGAGGCCTGATGTCCGTCCTTTAGTGGCCTTTCCCCTTATTTCTTTAGGATAGCGTGTCAATGAACTACCAGGTCGGTCATAGCTATAGCAAACGATTGGAATTCGCAATTTTCTGTTGCTCCCCGATCGCATTTGCCCATTCCAGGGCTGTGGCTAGCATGAAGATCGGGGCTCACCAACGCTCCTCGAAGGATTCTATTCTGGGAAGGGAAATTATACTGTCTATGTATGTGGACGCAGACACATGCGATTGGCCCAGCCATTCTGGGTATCTCTAAGTGCATGCAATGCTCTGTTTCGTACACACGGCCCAGTCAAGGTGTCTCAATCGACATTTATATCGGACATTCACTGTTGTTTGAACCTGCACGTGCAGTTCCCTGTACTGCGGTTATCTCTGGGGTCTGCGCCATCCCTCGAGAGAAGCCCCGGAGAAATCTGGCATTCTCACAGAGTCCGCTAGCAACGGAGTCAATCGAGGTTCTCCGTGAGAGACTGTATGCGTATAAGACAGATCCACTATTGAAAGCAAAGTCCCATTCGTCTATTATCAATGTAGCACTGTCCATCACCATATTGTTGCCGTCGTCGTATCATCATCAATGTCGTCGCCCCCTGTATGAGTGAAGCGAGGGAGCTGCCTTGCTTGGGGCGTTGTCAAACAGTAGGAAGCCCGGTGTACTGATTATGGCGCTTCGGCTTTTGTAACGTGCCGACTGCGTCTGCCGTCCCGTCCCGTCTGCCTGTAGGGCTTCTATGGGGTACGTGTTGCTTCGCCTTCGGAGGTGTTGCGGTCGGTGTGAAATTTACCTGTTTATTCGACTCCGTAAGTGCTGGAGATGGCCCAAAATCACATCCACGCACGTTATGCTTTCCTGTCGTCTGTTTGGTACCTCTACCAGGAAGGCTGAGCACTACACTTTCTGGTACGTCTCCTCTATGGTGGCTCCTCTGGTTGGTCTCCCTTGCAGGACCCGGCCTGTGCATGTAGCGGCGGCGCCTCACATACCAAATAGTTGCTACCGCAAGCAGCGCGACGCCGAGGAGACCAATGGCAACACCACAGGCAACGACGACTCTCCGCTTGGTGCTACTGCTTGAGTGCGCGGCTCCCGTACTTGCAGCAACTTCAGGGAAACCTAGACGACAAATGAGTAACTGCCGCCCAGCTATTTCTAGTCGACATACCTCCAGCACTCTCCGCCTCAGTCAAGTTCCAGCTGCGGCCGTTCTGTGCAATTGTGTCAGTGGGGACCCGGTGATGGCGAGTATACCGTGAGAAGTTACCGTGACGTTAAGGTACGCCCAATGAGGAACTCGAGTTTCTGGGGGTACTGAATTCGGAAATCTAGCATGCGCATTAGCGAAGATGGACCGTCCCGAGAGGTAAGACTACGAACTGCGTAGCAGGCTCCACAACCGTGCAGTTATTGTGCCAATTCTCCCAGCTGAGATGCTTGTTAATACTTTTACACGTGAGGGAAGCAGTAGACTCACTCTACCCATTGAGATCCTTGGCACACTTCACACGCGCTGACTAACGAATAGACAACTGTATTGCACCTGCAGGGGTCGTCGAGGCGATTGTCCGGCCCCCAATACTGTGCGCCTCCGGATATAGGCGGCATGATAACTGGACGGGGGAGATTGGACCTCGCAGCTGCCATAACTGCGATGCCGGGGCTTACAATCGCCGTTGCAGGTAGCCTGGAGGTATGCGGAAACCACACACGGGCTTTGGCCCATGCTGTTATATGTCTACAACATCGTCAGCTGGCCCATTGGTGCCAGTGTAACGAAGGCTTACCCATTCCCAGCCAGGAAGGCTGCACTCCGGCGCGCTGATGCTCAACGCACGAGTACGTCTTGGCACCATCAGGAGGATGAGGACAAAGCCACAGAGGGGCGTAAATCTCGGAACCGAGGGTTTCATGCAGTTCACACGGAGTAGTGTCCCGGAGGGTTAAGTAGGCCCGCATCTTCATGATATAGGAAACCCCTTTGTCACTGAGCGCGGAGGCCCCAGTGAGGCGCAGACACCAAACGAGTTGCGGAAAGGGTCCAACAGGGATGCATGATGGTCCACATCATTGCCACAACGCATGACTAGGAGTCCGCAGGGGAAGATCATGAGAGTTGATTGACAGCCCATCCTGCAGTGCTCAGATGCTCACAAGGCCAAGCTTGATCCTACGTACACGCTTCAGCAATCACCAGTGGCCATGAGCCATAGTTTGATATGATTGATGCCATGGTTCATGCTGTGCGACGGGCGAAGCCTGTGTTGTACGCGGCGGTACTTCATCCAATGGCACAGCATTGTTCGCCGTGATGTAGCAGCCGTGATGGTCCACTGACAGTATGGCTTACAGGCGCATTGAAAGACGAGGTCGATCATGATGTCCTTCAACCGCTGAACCTGTTCCAAGTGGTACTTCAGATGGTCATGAGTCAATTGGGTGCGGCCGCAACAGTAGTTTCATCAGTGGACAATCAAAATGACAGGATGGCTGGGGGCGGGGGCATCGCGCTGACGCGGTTCGAGCGCCGACTCACGCCTCTCAAACTCCGCTCCTACTGACTGACTCGAGAACGCCCAGACTCGGAGCGGGCCACTTGCAGGCCGTTCAAAGTCAATTGTACCTCTAGGGACGCTTAGTGATATTAATGCGCTGGCGTTACTTGCTTACCTCTGAGTGTTGAGGCCCTTCGTTTGCGGGAATGCGGGCATTGATTGTTTAGCACTGGAGCCTTGGATTAACAGCCTCCGCCGCTTTGGGCGTTTCATACCTCACGTGACACTGCCTCCATCACACTGACCACAAGGCCTCCATCACTCTCCCTCCAGCTGGCACCTGGATAGCACAAGGAGGCAAATAATTTATTGCTTGAGTGTTCGGTGGGATAATAGATACATAGATGGTGGGGTTAAGTTGCGATATCGGTCCGATATGCTAACATATGAACGTGACACGTTTATCACAAAGGGTGAGTGCAAAGTAAGTTATGTTACATTCCTAGGCTCCAGTACCCCTTCTCGGAGAGATGGGGTCTTTCGGGGAGGTTTAAACTTGAGGGAAACCTTTGAACTGCTGATTCAGCGGTAATGGTACGGCCCCATGGGAGCGCGTTTGTGAGAGTGACAGGTTCGAGCCGGCGAGCAGCGGGATCGTCTGAGTATTCCCGCCAGATCTAGGCACATCCTACACACTCTGATTGTTCATCAGTGTACACGGATCGCACCACCGCGTACTCACATATGAACCCGACCTGAGGTGTCGCTCGGAGCGGCATGGCAGCGCCGGTCCAATGAAAACTTGCCCCACGCGCGGTGGACCTTCTGTATTCGAGTCTAGAGTAGTGAAGCGCTGTTCCATTCTACTGCTTCGGTATCGGCGGATCATCCATGCACATAGGCAAATGATGAGGGCGGCGCCGAAAACACCGCTGAGGACTGCAGCCGCGATCGTACCGGCGCCGGGCTTGTGCCCAGAAGCGGCCGATGGTAGCGGTGTCCCAACTCCAGATGCGGTCGCCTCAGGTCCATCTGGAAAGATGTAAGGTCTCCACCTCTTCTAGCGAAGCGAAGATGTGCTTACCTCCTGCCAAGACGGCCGCAGTTGCATTCCAGGTACCGCTGACCTGCTCTGTCTATGAGCACATAACAACAGCCACAGGTGCATATGCAGACCGGGGATATGTCGAGGAAGGCCCACGCGGGAACTCGCGTTCCAGATGGAATGGGTTTTTGGAACCTGATGACATGCGTTGCAACTATCAACAGAGATGCCAGACATCATCCATTGAGCTACTTACGTAGACGGAGGTGAGACCGCTGAGCAACCCGAGGTCCAACTGGACAACCTTACAGAGACGAGGTCAGTTTGTATTCAAGCGCAGGGAGGAATTACTTACGATACGGGCGTCGCACCCTGGCAAGCGCTACATGCGCTGATGAGCGAGTAGACCACTGTGTTACATGAACATATGTTGGCATTGGCGGAGGTAGGTCCAACGTAGGTCCGAGATGAATTCAACAACGGGGGTATTGTGAACACTGCAAGGTCATTGTAGGCCTTCAAAAAAGGACATTCACATTTGAAGAACTCACATCCCCCAACGCATACGCCCTCGAGGTACGCCGCGACAGTACACGGACCCTGCCCGAGGCTATTTGATGTCTGTGCTCCTCGTTTAGCGACATGAGGTGTGAAGGACATGCTGAATGAGATCGTACCCAGTTGAAGCCTCCTTCAGTACATGCCGGGGAAGTTTGCGCGATTGCCCCCACGGCGAACTGGGCCAGGAGAAGGGCAGAGCTAAAGGGAAGCGCCAGCGAAGCCAAGAACATACTAGTAGGCCCACGGACGAGATGGGGGGATGCGCGGCGGATACCAGGAGTTTTATGTATAGCTGTTTTAGAAGCCATCCGAGCGGAGCCAAGACTGATTGTAGTATGGGCCGGTGCCAAGTGTTCCGGATGCGGGCGTTGGCGGAACACTGGTGTAGTTGGGATCGTGGGTGCCGCTACCTCTGCCGGCGGACAGCCCAATGTGAATATACGCCTTCTCAACGTGAAGGCAAAATGTGAAGATCGGAGATAAAGGGAGTTATTGGCGTTCACGGAACGTCATAGTGATTTGGGGTATAGGTCCTAGATCTCCGTTGTGACTCTGCGTGATTCGAGGTCGAAAGAAGCAGAAATTTGCTTTCCCAGGTAGCTCATATCAGAGTGTCCATCAAGATAGAAGAGGTGTGCAGGTCAGGGTCGGCGCCTTCTTGCGTACGCAAACCGCGTGTCGACAATCTAGCAGAACCAGAGGCATGCACAGACAAGTCAACGGGTCGATACATGATGGAGGCATGTTTGAGAGGACAGGGTTGCTTTCTTCCACCATGGCAGAGACCAGCCGTACCGTGGAGATGGACTGAGTTTCAACAGATACGCAGCCTGAAGCTGACGTATTGTCGTATTCAATGGGTTTGGAGCGGGATGATGCAGCGGTGAGTGATGTGGCAGTGTTTGGAGGCGGTATTCCAGTGCCTTCCAAAACACGTGAGTCCACTTCTGATTTCATGGGTGCTTTCTGGGCACAGCAAAGCTGAGAAGACAAGTGCGCAACATCCCGCACACAGATACATGAATACTCTGCGGACACCAGCCAGGCATAGTATGTCGTGCGTAGTGGGTGGGAGATTGAAGAAGATTCGACGGTCGAATCGGACTGCCGCGTGGCACTGGCCGGCCACAGGACAAACTCGGACACGCCCGGCAGGCTGCAGGACCTGGCCAGACCCCGCCGACCGGTCCGGCCGCTTGGAGACCGTGTAGCACAGGTCGCGTTACGCACAAAGCTTCCATACGAGAACTCGAGCACAATCCCCGACTCTTATGTTATGGAGTCGATGATGCCATATGTGTTGCGATCGGATCGCGCGCGCAGCGCGTGTGCGCGAGCTCTCCCCGCACTCGCTCGGAAAGTCGATGTCGTGCGTGCGTGGTTTCAAGCTTGCGCGCCGCGCGGCAGCCAATCAGTATAGTTTTATTATATGGACTTTAAGTAGTATAAAAGCGATGTATTTACGATACGCAAACGCTGCGCGTTTGCCGCGAATCGACGTACATTCAACAATATGTCCGTACTGTATCTCATCAAAGCCCGTCCTGAAGCTAGAATGTTGAGAGAATTGATACAGTCTACCACCACCAAACGAGACACCGAAGTATGAAACAAATCTCGAATATTTTTGGCTTGTCCTGCGGCTTCAAAACTTTACATATGGGTGCAGAACCTATCTTCGTACTCTATAAAAAATCGTTGATCCATTCCGACGAGTATAACAAGGGGGAAGTGGAAGACGCTGAATATCTAGGCGAGGGCAAACCACCACCAGACGAGACACCCAGATCGGGTAATATTTACAGTTAGTCAGCTCGGCCGTGCCGCGTGCCGCACTGTGCCGCATCGCTCTGCTCTGTCCAAGGGCGCTTATCTTGTCCGATTAGGCAAGTCCTGGTCGCACGAGGGCTCTTCCACTCTCTTCCGGCTCATTCCCAACATCTATGTTCCCCGATGATACCTTTACCACTGACCGATGCTTCTCAAACATCCAGATCTACATCTTTCTCGCACGTACATCGTGTACATATAATATCCTTATGTGCTCAAATACCAGACTGTTGCTGAAACGTCATATGAATCGGTGGAAGATTCTTGAACACCAGAATCATAAGCATGTTTCGCCTCTCGCTCATTCACTAGTTGTCCGATCTCTTCCAAAGTTTCGGACCTACAAAGGATGGCTATTTACATATTTTACACCTCAAAATCTTGGAGGGAAACGGCGTCGGTGCGTGTGGAGAGCTCAAGTGTCTCGTTTGGTGGTGGTGTCTCGTTTGATGGTGGTAGACTGTACGCTCGGAAGTTAGGATGGCGACGCTAACATGCAGTGCCGTGTCAGTCAATTGGAGTCATGATCGTCGGACAGTGATAAGATAAGGTGATCAGACATAGATCAGTCGTAGCGTACATTCTTTTGTTCTTTACCGTTTGACACAGCTATGTAAACAAACGGATCCAACCCTTCTTACCTCGACGGGCGACACCATCCGGTCTCGAGTCACGGAAGTATTCACATTAGCATCAAACCATCGGAAGACCTGTGTATTGGTTCCGGCCTGTTGGGCTCTGAAGGTCACTAAACCCGTGAGGGAAGGTCCCAGAGCTGCTTCCGGGAGGCGTTATAGCGCTCGGAAAGGTCGTTGGGTCCGCCGGGTTCTGTGGTACCGTCAAGATCAGCGCCCCGTCCAAGGTGGAAGAAACTGAGAACACACATAATACTTCTTCGGGGGCTCCTCTTCTGGAGTATGGTGTAGAGTAACCCTGTTGTAGACTTGGTCCATATCCGAGTTAACTTTGTGTGATCGCACGTGTGTACCACGGCGCTTCATCAGAAGCCATCCGCCAACGCCGAGTACGAGCCCCAGGCCGACAACGCCGCCGACAACGCCGCCGGCGATAGCACCCGTATTAGAGCCGTGCCCCGTAGATGAGGGTTTTGCGCTTGAACTAGAAACGGGGGTCTCCGTGGCTGCGCTGGAAACCGTGGACTCCGGCGACGCCACCGCTTCCGGTAAGTCTGGAGGCAAGTCTGATGTGTCAAAGGACCACGTGGGACACAACTCCGGGCTTACCTCCAGCTTGAGACGCCTGTGCCGCATTCCACGTATCTGTCACCTTGGTGCTATGAGCAAGAGCTAGACCCCGGGAAATCTGGTGCTGACTGTGACATTCAAGTACGCCCAGTGGGGCACTCGTGTGCCGGATGGTATGGCATTAGGAAATCTGCAGGTCATTAGCAAAAGCTGATCAGCAAACATAGCAGGCCTGACGAGAATACACTGAATTACACGGTTGCCGCAACAACCTGCGTACAGTTGAGCTTCCACTCAGACCATCTGAGCAGCCACAATGTGAGCGACATCCAATCCTCGAGAGGTCCGGCAGAAACTAACGGAATCCACGAAGCCCCTTGGCATGCGTCGCAGGCGCTCAGCAGAGAGTACACCACCGTGTTGCATTGACACAAACTTGCATCTTCGGGTCCCTTTGGACCCAAGTACGCGACGGTGGTGCTTGGCAACTGAGGAATGCTGACTGCCGCGAAGGAAATGTGAGACACGCTGGACACAATCGTCCATACCACTCACAACTGCCTGTACAGGTCGCTTCCAGATATGCACCCACAACGCATGGATTTTGTTGCAGAGTGTTAAATGACTACACTCATTAGTATGGATCTTGTCAAGCATGCCAGGAGCCTCCTACCCATTCCCACCCTGCAACAGTGCAGTTCGGAGCGGACAATCCGGCTTGGACATTATGGCCAAAGAGAGTCAGGATCAACAGGAAGGAAAGGGGCCGGAAAATGTTAGCAGCCGCAAGCATCATGAACGACGGGACGAGAGAGGCCCTGGCGGGACGAGAAC
This sequence comes from Gloeopeniophorella convolvens, assembly GCA_022496205.1. NCBI lineage: Eukaryota > Fungi > Basidiomycota > Agaricomycetes > Russulales > Gloeopeniophorella > Gloeopeniophorella convolvens. The sequence goes on along the minus strand of WTXD01000065.1, from coordinate 75,424 downwards.
CAATATCCGTACATATAAGCAACTGCATACACTGGTTCGTGCTCATCAGCACGAGGTGCCAGCGGCCAGAAAAGCGCCCACTACACAAGCTTCAAAATAGCCTCCGATGGTCGTTGCATGTGGGGGAGATGCCGCGTGGCCTGAAGAAGCTGTTGGAGAAGCGACTGGTTGCACACATGGATATCGGATTCCATGTTTCCCAGGATCGTCTACTAGATGCTCCCAAGCCCGATCGACGCTCCATTTGCTCTGTATGCGATGTTGGCATGAGTACTAGTGCTGACATAAAGTGTTCGAACGCTACATGACGTAAGCTGCGATGCCTGTATGCACAACAGTGTCCCCTTGACTCTAAATTCATGCTTCCTGCTGGGTATACTGCATTCTGAGTCGATAATGTGGTCGCTTAATTGACTTGCTATACACTGTAGAGTTTTCGTACACTATGATGATGATGATGGACTAGGGGTGTGCTTTTGTTGAGAGGGTACTAGTTGCGCACGCGTAGCACGTGTTCGAACACTTTATGTCAGCACGAGTACTTGGTAGGCTGAGAGATGACCAAACCACGCTGACATGCTATCCGCCCGGATGGCTGTGCGGCGTTGCGCCTACGATGTACGGGCAGTGGTGGGTGCACTATGATGCTAGTACAGTTCAAGCGGCGCAGTGCCCCTACCAAACTCCGCTGTCGGGGCGCTGGTCGGATACCGGTGAGGATCGAAGGTACGTCGTGGGTAATAAGCAGCCCACATAGGCTACAGCATCCTAAACAGCAACATCGAGGGAAGACTTGGCCCTTATTTGCCTCGAAACACTTCCACGAAAACTGCGCGAATTGGTGCGGGCCTACAATCTTGCGTGCTTCCCGGACAGCTCGTCTTGTAGCCCATCTGCACCCTTCTGTGGAGCGCGCTTCTCAGCACCCAGTGCTAGTGACTCGTACATGAATCTAGTTTACTCAACCTAGACCTCTGCGCTGAAGAGTGCATGGAGACGCGACCTTGTGCGCTCTATATATAGAATCGGTGCACGTCCGCTGCCAAGAAAGGATGTAACAAGGGTCTATCAGATAGTGGCGCGAGACATTGCGAACACTGAGTCTTTAGCACACAACGAATTCTCAAGAGCTGATATGTCACTCACAGATCGAGTAAGAGAGGACAAATATAGGCCGTTCTACCAGCGCTTCAGGAGAAGCAAGCTTGACGCCAACATCTGTCCATGCTGACGCAGGCGCCGCCGTTGAGAACGTGCATCCGGATAAGGGCACGGCGACCACACTTTGTTGCGAAAGCGATCGGAAGTACCAAGTCCTGACGGAGAAGGTATAACCAAAGGTCGTCAGCATCGCGAGGCGTTCCAACGAATCGTTGACCGGATGAAAGAAGCGCTGTAGCGAGTCCACTAAAAGCACAGCGAGACCTCAGCAGATGCTGGGACTCCTGAGCAAGCTCGAGGATCCGGACAGCCACACTTGGGACTCGATATGCGTGAGGTTGGGGGGCTTTTGCGATAGGTCTGAAATGAGGCAATTCGTCAGCAGATGCAGATGATCCTCCATGAACAGAAATCGCCTCGTTCGCTCAAGAAGCCGATTGAGTTCTATATGGACGTGGAGATGCCTGCGACCTCGGGGCTGCCTGGAACAAGCATCATTAGCACTGCCGAAGATTCGCAAAGAAGACAGAGGCGTGCGTATACAGCCCATCTTTTCCTTGACTGGGCGCGCAAATATATAGATATAGCGCTGGGAGCATTTCAAAATATGTGCGCAACAGTGAGACAAGGTCTGTCTGGAGATGGAAGGCAGAAGATCCACACTGGGGTAGTATCATGAGCTTCTGACATGCAGTCGACGCGGCGGACTGGGACCCGGCGGTACCTGTTCGAAACGAAAGGAGGTTTAGAGTTTACGGAAAATTGTAAGTACGTTGGGTTGTTGTGGCAGTCCACGGGCCATGGCTGCGCATGGCCCCGGCCAGTGCGACCTAGTGCGACCCGGGGGTTGCCGTTGAACACACCGAGATCTTGATATTCGGCCCGAGCGGATGGCAGCGCGGCCCGGGATGCAACTCGTGAGCTCTTATGTAAAGCCTTACGCGTACCCCGAGCACTGAAGCTGAAGTACTGACCTCTCCGTGACTCCGACTGGACCGACTCGGCGGAGCCCCGAGTCCAGCCTGTTCTAGTGCAGTTTCCGAAACGATATCCACCACCATCTCTCTGCGAGTGAACGACCTGTCGCTTGTGGTTACACTGCAACGTGACTCTCGAGAAACTGCGCTTACTCAGAAAAAACGCATAGCTTCCGATGTCGTTTGCCTCAAGGTTTGCCTTGCCTTTGCCCAGCCACTATGTAGCCCTGTCGTCACCTTCCTCCTCGCTCCCTCCTCTAGCTCAATTTAGGTTATGAATCCACTACCTCTTTACCACATCGTCTATCATTCCTGCACCCTGAACTACCCTAGGCTCAGCTACCAACGGTACGCCCTAGTTCGACCAAGCAGCATTCCCATCATATGTTCTGACAAGGCTTGGCTCGGATAGCGGCTCCCACGGGAGAGTCACGGCCGTAGCCACCGATGATCGAGTGTAACTTCGGACGGCCACTTCTGGTATTCCTTCGCGTGCTTCGACTGCCACCACATGGTTGGAGCTTGCAAGCGCGATGTTACCGCCCATCGTCGGTTTTCACCTGCCTCCCTCTGCGTGCCTTGTGCCTGGGAGAGCGACACATCTTCAAATGGGTCGGATCCCCCGACGGCTGTAGTGCTTCTCTTCGCTAGGGCTGAAGGGCATCTACAAGTATTGCAATTCAACAGTCCATGTCTAATATAAAAATTGGAGCGGCGTCTCCCGCCACTGCGTCGTCTTTCGAGCTTCGAGAGTGCGCTCGACCGTTGTTCCCACAGGATAGAAAGGCTTTCCTTCGCATAGGAAAGTATCCTTCTAATGCACATCACGCGTCACTCTGACTACTAGCCCCTCAGAGCAATAGCCACTGTCAGGGATCGTCCTTCCATCTTGGGAAACTGTCAGAACTTATCTCCGGCGACGCTTTGCAAGCACCCTCTCTAGCAAGGTGCGACACCCACAGCCGTTCTAATCCGATCTAGGAGCGTTGAAACGTTAACACTTCATATACCCACACGCCTCGAGGCCGAAGAACGCCGTTTCCTGCTCTCTGAACCTGGCCGCCAGACGATTCGTGATAAACACGAGGTAACCTGACGCTTATGAACGCATACCTCATGTTAGGCACTTAAATGCGACGTCTCACGCTGGAGGAGATTGCGGTGGGTATGAAAACCGTCGAATTTCTCCCAAAGATCCTCGCCTATCCGAAGGTCTCAGACTCAAGGTTTCCCGACTACGTGAACAAATCCGGAGATCGAAAGGCGAATCTTCCTTGCATCACTTACTGTCATCGGTGTGAGACCTCGTCGACGACGGGGTATCCACGACCTTCGAATTCCGCACCGAAAACGCCATCCTGGTCAGAGTTACGCCCTGGATCTGCAACTCACTGCAATGTGCTCGATCTGCGCTATGCCTCCACACTTATATTGTATATTACACCATGTAATCGAACAAGAGCAAGTCATAATCGAGTCAATAACATCTACGCTCTGCTGCATGTGATACAAGGGCGATCAGGCAAACTATAGCGGTATTGTGCTGCTGCGCCCTGATTAGTAGCGGTCAATACAATTATTCCTTTGATGTATTATGCTCGTACCCGCATCATCTATGGCAAGATGTAGGCACACCACAACCTAGTCCGTGCGCTTGTAGTCTTTGTTCCAGATGTAGGCCGTTCCTCGCTTGAGTTCATCCTCGGGAGTCTGTATAGATCAAGGTGAGAAAGCTATTACTTCATGCATAGAAGAGGATAAGATCACTGACGGGAGAGGCGACGGCAACAGCAACGAACAAGAGAGTGCAGAGGGAGGTAAGAAAAAAGCGCATTTTCGGTGTGTTAGATGGGTGGGTGTGTAGAGTTCAGCTGGTGCAGGATCGCCGTCTGGCCCGAGGGCTTATATGCTGCGCATTAGCGCGCAGACAGACCCAATCGGTATGCCAAAGCTTACCCCGGTGACCTCCGATTGTCGAAGTGTACCTTCATTTCCGGTTAGCCCACGAATATGTGACAGCATGGACACGATAATATCGCTCACAAGCATGTTCTAACGGGAACAGATAGACAGTCGGTGCACCACATGGTGAAACCACTGGTGGTGCCATTCTTCGCGCACGTTGTATTAATAGAACAGCTGCCTATAGGACAAGTCGTCAATCTTAATTTATGGCGGAGATGCTTGGGGATACTGTGGAGCTTTACCAAGAACGCGGCTTGAACGGGCACTTGCACTGCCTACGCAGCCTGGGCCTAGCAGATACGGCGCTTCGTGTGTCATTGGGGATGGCAAGATGCTTGCCACATGCAAGGCACATAATTAGCGAGACGACAGACGCCCTGAATGGAGAGGCACAACGTGCCGTAGTTCGACTCACGTCAACAGCTTCCAAGCTAATGGGGCTGAGTCAGACCGACGACATGAAACAGAGAGAAGACACGACACTAGCAACCACCACGCGCGCACGGAGAGTTCACAAAACTTCACATATCATAACGGACGATAAGTGGAGAAGAAATCGCAGGTAGTCCAAGCGACTTCCAGAGGTGTTCACGGTTCGGTGGTCTTGCATACCGCTAACTAGAAGGCCAAGGCCCTTAGAGGCGCTTGGCAGGAGCATACGTGACTTGAACTTCCATTGCCCCTCGCCGCTCGGCATGGCAGGCACGTCAAAAGGGGCAGTCCAAAGAACTTGGTGAACTGTGAAGAGCAAAGATAACGTTAACAATTCGGGACGCCAGGTGAATCCGGAAGTCCCTGGAGTTGTAGGTACTTACTCACGCGAGATCGTCACTTGTTGGACCGATGCCGAACTTGAACGGTCTCCCGGACGTCGAAGACCGGGATCCAGGCGCCACCGGCGGGCTTCGAACGTGATGCAACTGGGGTCGCACATCTCAGGCGATGCGCTGAGATCGCTATGGCTACTTGAATTTAGTGAGCGGGCGAGTTCAACTCGGTCGGACTCGACGACGAACGCGGACAAGCTAAATTTGGCGAGAGATCACGAAGACCTCGGCCCGGGATGTATGTTGCGCGGCCCGCCACTCCTTGGATATGAAGAACACCGTGCTCGACCACGCCGCACTGCGCAGCGCAGCACCTTGTACCCGAACCACCACACACAGATCCTACACACAATGGAGACGGGGGCTGGACTTACACTTGAGCAAGCCACGGCACTGCGATTTCCACCCTTTCCGCGCGCCCCCGACGGCGTGCAGCTGATCCCTTTCAGCCAGTTCAAACCGTCTGGCATCCGCGTCCCGATTGACGACGACGACGACTTTGGGCCAGAGCGCGATGGCTTGGGCATTCTGACAGTGCCACTGCGTGTCAAGCATGCCGCGGATAACGCAGATAAGAAAAAGAGAAAGAAGAAAAAGGGTGGCGCGCCACAGGTGCAGGTCGTCGAGAAGCCCAAGACCTGGTGGGAGACTTGGGAAGAGCTCGAGGAAATTCGCGCGAACTCATACAATATGTAAGCTGACCTGTACTTCCGTAACAGGCTGTGCTTATCGTTGAGCGTATGTCAGAAACATGCCCGCTGTGGATCGACTGAGTCAAGCAGGTGCTGACTTCAAAAGCGGTCGACCCTGGCCAGCATCTTCACTCGGCGTGCACAACATGTGGGATCTGGTACGTCGCCCACCATGCATCTAGGTATGCGGTTGACCAATCGCCGCTGCAGTTCCGTATATACATCGGCCTGCTTCAGCAACCAACCATCACCGCTAAGGACGCCATTCTCGATGCCGAAGTCGGATTGGATGACGTTGATACTGACTCTGACGATGCCGATGAAGGATTGGGTGGTCTATCTGGCGATGGCCTGATGGAGCGCTTCTTGAACGATCCTGAACAGAGTGTGAAGGTGTTCTTCTCGTCGTACTTCCGCGAGCGCGGCTTTATCTGGTGCGTACGCCCCCTCAACCGCGAACTTGCTCTAAGTGCTCACTTACGTCAGGTCGGAGCCACGCTGCATCGCAATGCCTATCCTAGTATCCTTCTTCCTGCGATATCTCATCCGCAGTCGCGTCTTCCCCGAGCCTGAGTACGAGCGCCCAATCAAACGCGCGCTCGAGATCGTGGAGATCGCGCGCGTACAACTTCCCGATACCTGGAAGATGGGCCGCGCGCTCCCAGATGCGTTCAGCTCCGGCTGCCGCAACGTATGGGGCAGCAAGCAGCCTCCATGGATTCCGTCCGTGCAGACAGACGCGCCGCGGAGTAGCACCGACGAGCCGGAGGCGAAGAGGCAGAAGCTCGATGCCGACGCGCAAGACGTGCCTGGCGCTACTAACGCACAGGGCAAGGTTGCTACCGACGCACCCTCGGGAGGGTGGGGAAGCTCTGCGCCAGATGCGCGAGCTGACGGCGGATGGGGAAGCGCTGCTACTGAAGCGCCACCCGGTGACGGATGGGGCTCTACCGACGCCCCGGAGAACGGGGAGGGCTGGGGCAACGCCGCAGCCGAATGGGACCCCGCCGACGCCAATGTCGCACCCGCGCACGTGGACGACCCGCTTCCGCCGATATGGGACCCGTCGCTTGTTGAGGCGCCCGCTACGTGGGACCTCGAGCCGACGACGCTGCTGCCACTTATGGGACCAACCATGTTCCCACTGACGCATGTGCCAGGCGTCGTCGAACAGTCCACCCGGCGCATCGTGCGCGTCGAGCCGCCCAGCCAACCACGCATTCTTGCGCAGGGCGCATCAGCAGCTGAGGCGGTCGAAGAAGAGCTCGCCCAACGCTTCGCAAAGCTCGTGCTGGCACCATGGGAACGGCTCGACCCCCGCGCATATGCGGCGGGCTCGGACGTACTCCCACCTACCGTGCTCGAGACAAGCCGCGGTGCGACTACGCTCGAGGAGGCGGACGAGGCGCCAGGCGTGCACCGTCCATGGAAGGACGAGATCTCTGTCCTGGTGGAGCCCAAGTGGACGGAGATCCTGATTCCGGGCATGGGCCTTGGTGCAATTTGGATCGAACTCGTGCGCGACACAGAGGCGGGCGGGGCAGAGAAGAAGAAGAGCAAAGGTAAGAAGAAGGATGTCCCGAAGTACTGGTACATGGAGCAGCTGGTGCACCAGCTGCCGAGCTACTACATTGATGAGCTGGAGGAGCTTTGATGTACGTTGACCAACGCTTGCTTTTCGACTGCTTGCTTTGCAATGCTTTGTTACGCTTCGCGTCTGGATGTATGATTTGGAAGTAGAAAACTGCCTTGCCAGCCAACTGGCAATGAATGATACCCGCAGTCTTTTTTTCGCGTTGTAGGTGCCGAAGACGACTATGACAAGAGTGCGTCTGTAAGTGCTTTCCCTGGTATACTTACGTAGCAGAAGTTGCTTTGAGGCTGCGAGCGCTCAGCATAACGATCAGGTGGCACATGAACCAATTGGCATCCAATGCGTGGTGCCGGTGATCGTACGGCGATGATGATATCACGACATGCGTGAGATAGTGCACTACCATATATGGACCTACCAAACCTTGTATATACTTGGCACGCAGCGTTGTGTTGGCAGAAGCCAGCCTCCTGGCCGTGTTCCTCTACTTGAGCTCGCTCAGCCTTACTGCTAGCCAGGGGCAGTTTCCCCTCAATTTCCCCGCAGCCTCCCTATCGCAGCTCTTAAACTTCCGCCAAGTAATCACAAGCGCCACGGAAGCACGCATCTCGGCGCTCAGTCTTGATTATACACACCGTGCTGGACCCATCGTGTGGTGTTATCATCGACCCAGATGCCATCCTTAAACCCTCTTATCCTGCGGTTGCCAGCGCCGCATACTCGCACCACATTCGCTAGCACTCACGGCTCCTAGGCAGTGCGTATCCACCCTTCTCAGCTGTCTGGCTTATTCGAGGCCTGCGTTGGATACCTTACCATTGTGTTTCCACTGCCTTCACCATGGCTCTCTTATCTATTCTGCCAATCACACTACTGCTTTTTCTGCTGCCAGTTGCGAGCCTCGCACAGTTTCTCAATGCTCTCATAGCACCCCTCCCACTTGAAGTATGCACGCCTTTCTTGAACTCTGGGATATCCCCGCCTCCAAACTGGAATATCACAACAGGAGAGCTATCGGGAGCCGTCGACTCCCAGTCTTTCTTCAATGAGGTACGCCCTACAGTGCTGAGCCAAAAGCACGACTCGAGCGTTTTTTGCATGTCAGACTACTGGAAAGACGATGTTGGTCAGGGTCGACGGCAATACGTACTCCATGTTTGGGGACCTTCCCGACTCGAACAGAACAACAGTTCAGGCGATCCATGTAACTCCAACCCGCACAGTGTTCTCCTTCACGATGGGTCCGATGAGTGTGAATGCAACATTTTTCACTCCCGTAGAGGTATGAAGTCTCCGTTATGCCCGTGGTGGCGCCGGGCTTAGGCACAAACCCTCCAGCCTGGCGATTTCGTGAAGCAATCGACCCCTCTCTCGTATCTGTTTTTCACTGTCGAGTCGAACGATGATATCCCTCATGACGTTCAAATATTCACGGGGCTGGGGATTGGTGTGTCTACTGTGCTACGTCGTTGCGAGCCAATCACATTTACCATCTGCATCAGGTGGCACTTTTCTTGGATCGACCGAAGGAAACGTCACGTGGACAGCGAACGTACCGGGCCAAGGCCCTAATTACGCTGTGCAACTGGAGGCACAGAGTGTCTACCAAATAGACGCGAACCAGCAGGCAAAGTGGGGCACGTTCTATCTCAGCGCGGCTGCGGTGGGTCGCATTTTGCATATACCAGGACACGACTGAACATTGCCTCTTAGTCGACTAATGTGACGAGTTTCGTGACTGATTCACTAGCCCTGGCCATCGACCTCTTTTTTGGACAAGGAGTCCTGCAGCCGTCACCGTCGTCTCAGATTGTCGGTTTTGCCGATGCCAGGTACATCCATCTGGACGCACGTGCACGTCTTGCATATTGACGACGCTGGCAAGCCTGCCTCTTGTATTTGCGCTCTCGCAAGACCTCGGAAGTATCAAGGGCACTCAATCTCCAGTAGTCTTTGTCACGGGGTACATCCAGGATCCCGTCATGCAATACATAGACATCCATGGAAATGAGCAAAATCGCAGCCCGTATTACCGCGCAAACTACTCGAACGAAGTTAACCTTGTACGCATGTCTCAGCAGCCTCCTTGCTATCCGATGAGGCAGTTCTCTCATCCACACACAGATTGATGACTACACGGCAGACTTTCCGGACGCGTTGACTCGCGCGCTGACACTCGAGTCTAAGATCGCCGCCGACGCAGCTTTTTTGCCGCCCGCATACATGGATCTTGTGTCGCTTTCCACGCGCTTCGTCTACGCGTCAACAGCGATTACAATTGGCACAGGCACGTCCGGGAAGCCAAACACATCGGATGTGATGGCGTTTTTGAAGAATACGGGAGAGGCAGTCGGGTATGTACCCCCGCCTTTTGCAAAGAGTAGGTTATAATGATACTGCATCTATAGGGCACGTGTCAGTGCTGTCGAGACGCTGTATGCGACGTGGCCGATGTTTATGTATCTCGACCCGAGCCTAGGAAAGCTTCTTCTTGAGCCGCTACTCAAGTTCCAGAGCGAAAATTCCGCGCTGCCATATGCTGCCATGGATCTCGGTCCGTTCGGTCCGTGCTCAGTTTAGGACCGGTCTGATGTTTCCTTCACAGGGCATCAGTATCCGAACGCGACAGAGAATGCAGTGTCCCACAGCTCAGCTATCGAGCGTACGCTCGCAATCTTCTCAACCTTTTCGCTTCATTTAACCCCATCGCGTTGGTTTTCGCAGAGACGGCCAACATGCTCATTATGACGTACGCATATGTCCGCACAACTGGTGACGGCTCTTTGATATCGAAATATGTATGTGTATCTGTTTCTTCTCGCGATTAAACCGACTGTCCCTAGTATGAACTTATCACCAATTGGGCGGAGCTCCTCGTCCAGTACACATTGTACATCGCTCAGGGAGAGTACGTGAATCCCAGTTCAAGGATGCCTACGATAGCTCATGATACGTTTCTCAAGGGCTTCTGCGGACGGTTTGGCCATCGCCAATCAAACCAACCTTGCATTCAAAGGAATCGTCGCCATCCGGGCGATGTCCGACATGAGCGCTGCTGCGGGGAAACCAGACGATAGCTCCGCATATGGGGTGAGTGCTCCTCTATTCCAGTCAGCCGGGCCGCGAATAAACGGCGCGCGTAGCAAGTTTCACTGAGCTACGGCGCCTCGTGGAAGGCGCTGGCATTGGGATCTGACCAGCACCTCCTCGCTTCGTATGGCGACGAGACGAGCTGGTCGCTCGGCTACAACTATTTCGCTGACCTCTGGCTGGGGACGGAAGTTTTGACCCAAGAAGTCCGTCATATGAACTAGTTGCCGTTGGACCAGTTCTAACCATACCTTTTGTTTGTAGATTGTCGACTCCCAAATCGCGTTTCTCTCGAACATGCACGTATCTGCGACACTCGGGATCGCTGATGTTGGAGTCCCGCTGGACATACACAGGCCCGATAACGTTACCTCCAGTACGTCGGATGTCCGCACGGGAGCTTGCATTCTGATTGGATGAACAGGCTGGGATATGCTCGTGGCTTCATACGCAAGCGGAGAGTTGCAGAATGAGATTATTGCGGGCCTCCACAATCATGCCGGCTACAATCAGCTCGAAATCAACGGGAACGCACAGAACGTGACGGCACAGAGGTCAGCCTTTCCTCGTTTGCTCCTCGCACAAACGCTCACATGCTGCCTTCCGTATTTTTCAGCGTGGCTCTCGGAGCCGTCTATGCACCTCTGGCCCTCAGGTGTGTCTTGCTCGCTTTCCCATATTTCGAGTACCTGAGCTTCCTGCATGATCCTCAGGCTCCCGGTCCGCGGTATCCTCACAAATGTCACCGTCTCGCCTCCCGGCGGCGCAAACCACGACCATATGTCGTCCGGAACCCGCATAGCTGCGGCTCTTGGTGGAATCGCTGCTGCCGCCGTGCTCGCTGCAGCTGCAGTCGCGGCTCTTCGCGTTGTGCGCAAGCGGCGACGTCAAGGGGTTGCTCAGGCGCGTTTCGGCCCGTATGCACTGCCGCTCAAGCGCATTGCGCCTGCGCTGGCGCGCGGTGGGTCTGTGTACAGTGCAGAGGGCTCGAAGCTGCCACGCGGGGGTGGGTGGAAGAATCTCGAGGACTACGAGTACCACGATATCTGAGCAGTACCGCGAGTGTTCGGGCTAGGCTTCTCTCTGTGTATGTATGTGTTGTGTGTTACACTTGCTGGAAGTGACGACGAGCGCGTAGTCACATCTTATTCTGTTCTGCGCCTCGGTGGCGGCCCCGCAAAGGCTCGATGGTATGTCATGTGACATTCGGTGAAGCGTGTGGCGAGCGGAGCGTCAACGCACCTTGGTAAGGCAAGAAGCCTTCCTTTCTCATCGACGCCTTGCTTCTGACCCTCACGATTGCCTTCGCCATGCCTTTCGGAGAGATCGTTGTCGGCTCCCCGGGAAGCGGAAAATCTACATACTGCTATGGAAAACACCAGCTCTTCACCGCATTGAACCGCCCTATCTCAATAGTCAACCTGGATCCGGCCAATGATAATATCCCGTATCCCTGTGCGATCGACATTGCATCACTTATCACCCTCCACGACGTCATGGAGGAACACAGACTTGGGCCGAATGGCGGGATGTTGTACTGCATGGAGTACTTGGAGGCGAACTATGACTGGCTGGAAGACCGGCTGAAGGAGCTCGGGAAGGATGCTTACGTGCTGTTCGATCTGCCTGGGCAGGTCGAGCTGAGCACCAACCATCACAGCCTGAAAAAGATTATAGAAAAGCTAGGCAAGAGCGGATTCCGGGTGCGTGCCTGCATTCATCTTTACTCGGTTAGTTGTTGACGGATAGAATCTCCCAGTTGGCGGCGGTGCATCTGTGTGATGCACATTATGTGACAGATGCGGCAAAGTATGTCTCGGTACTGCTGCTGTCGCTGAGGGCAATGCTACACCTTGAGCTGCCGCACATCAACGTACTGTCGAAGATCGACCTTCTCACGCAATATGGCGATCTCGGTGCGCCATCACCTCCATCCAGTCGTGCAGAAAGTTTACGCCTCATGACAGACTTCAGCTTAGATTACTACACAGAGGTACAAGATCTATCATATCTCGAGAACGCTCTATCATCTGCTTCGCCCCGCTACGCCAAGCTCAACATGGCGATCTGCGAGTTGATAGAAGACTATAGTCTGGTTGGCTTTGAGACACTCGCTGTCGAGGTACGCGTTGGCTACACTCTCCGGGCAGGTCCACCTCACAGTTTCGCTGATAGGACAAGCACTCAATGTTGAATCTAACGCGAGCGATCGACCGCGCGACAGGTTATGTCTTTGTGCCGCCAGCTGATGGAAAAGTTCCAGAGGGCGCAATAAACGACCCAACCGCGGCAGGCACGGCGAGACCAAACACGTTTGCGCTCATGTCGAGCGCAGTCGGTCCACGTGTTGGTGTGCGCAGCGATGTGCGAGAAGTGCAGGAACGGTGGGTCGACGCCCGGGAGGAGTGGGATGCATATGAGAGGGTTCAGTGGCGGCGAGAGGGCGAGGCGCTGCGACAGGCAGCGGGCGAGGTCGAAAAGCAGCGCAAGCTGAATATTCGCGAGAGGAAATAGAGCCAATCGCAGCAGTCGTGAGGGATGGCGTGACGGGCGCGGTGTCACGGGGATTTAGGGCCGGGCAGGGGAGCGTGACACGTCGTCTGCCGCCGAAATCTCGCTCCGCCGCCCTTGCTCATTCATACACATACACCATCATGAAACTCAAGGAGATTCATAGAACATCCACTTTTGCGTGGTCTCCGCTCTCGACACCTTTGCTGGCAACGGGCACAGTCGCTGGGGCACTCGACGAGTCGTTCTCAAATGACAGCCAACTCGAAATATGGGCCCCCGACTTTCTCAACAAGCAAGAGTATGATCTCGGCGGGGAGAGCCATCACGGTCCGCGCGGCGTGGTTACCAACTCCGCAAGGTGCGCCCGGACACACTGGACGTCTAGGGCATCATTTCACGCGCTGCAGGTTCAACCGAATCGCTTGGGGGACTGGAGATGGCAGTCTCCCGGAAGGCGTCATTGCCGCCGGCATGGAGAACGGAGAACTTGGTATCTGGGACCCCTCAAAAATCGTGGCCCAAGCAGAGTACGTCTATATTCCAGTGCGTCTGGCGGCGTGAATGACGTGAATGACCCAGCGTGTCCGAGGCTCTGATCTTAAAGAACGACACGCATACTGGCCCCGTTCGTGGCTTGGACTTCAACCCCATACAATCTACCTTATTTGCTTCGGGAGGTACTAATGGCGAGGTACTTTTCTCAATCTGCTTAGAAGCACGCATATCCTTACTCTAAGAAGATATTCATCTGGGACCTGAAAGACCCCAGCAAACCCTACTCTCCGGGAACTCGCAGCTCAAAACTCGACGAAGTCAGCGCTCTCGCATGGAACAACCAAGTTCCTCACGTGTTGGCGACTTCCAGCGGCACTGGGTACACCGTCGTATGGGATCTCCGAGGCAAGCGGGAAGTCGTTGCGTTGGCCTATGGTGGCGGTGCTGGGGGCGCCCAGGCTGGAAGCGGGCGCCGTGGAATGAGCGACGTGGCATGGCACCCAGACAACGTTCGTGATTGACCTTCCACGCATGACGTGTACTGACTGCTGCGCAGGCAACCCGATTAGTGACCTCTTCAGAGGATGACGCCTCGCCGGTCATTATGGTTTGGGATTTGCGAAATGCGCGTGCACCAGAGAAGGTAGGCCCGGGATTGCGCGCACGATGTTCTCACATCTAACCCTTGTCTAGATTCTCACTGGACATGAGAAGGGCGTTCTCTCGCTTTCGTGGTGCAAGCAAGACGCGGACCTTCTTTTGTCGAGTGGCAAAGATAACCGGGCGCTTTGCTGGAACCCGCAAACATCTGAAATCATTGGAGAGGTGCGTCTCATCACGTGATCGCATCTCCCAATGCTTATCTTGCGTTGCAGCTTCCTTCCGCGGACAACTGGGCATTCCAGGTGCAATGGTGCCCTCGCAATCCTGATCTTCTGGCAACTGCCTTCTTCGACGGCACTATCGGTCTGCACTCAATTCAGTCGACCAACGAGGTTGCCCAGGCCGAAGTTGCCGCCGCCGCCACTCCTCAACTGGACGGTGCTGATGTCTTCGATAATCCGAGCTTCGCGCGGACCAATCAGGTTTCGTTCACCCTGAAGCAGCCTCCGAAGTGGTTGCGTCGTCCAGTGTCCGCCTCATTTGGCTATGGTGGTCAGCTCGTCTCTGTCTCGAACCTGCCCGGTGCACAAGGTCGTCATCAAAGCGGCGTCGTCCACGTCCGCAAGGTGGTCACGGAAGACAGCATCATTTCCCGCGTCGAGAGATTGCGCCAAGCGATCGATGCCCAAGACCTTACCTCGATTGCAACAGAACGGAGTGCTGAGGCGGAGAGCAGGTCAGGCGAGAGTGCAGCTGGATGGAAAGCCCTACTCAGCTTGTTCCGCGCGGATTCACGTGATGAACTTGTCACACTTCTCGGTTTCTCCAAGGCCGAGATCGCTGCTCGCGTTGCGGATGCGATTGCTAGGCTCAAGTCCGCCGCCGAGGAGGAGAGCACCCCGCTTACGGTGGTCAAGTCACCGTCCGAGGAAGACGTCACCGATGCCAAGCCCCACGAACCGGTCGTGTCCTTCGCGGAGCCCGAGAGAAGTCCCTCAGCGAGCGCCGAGGACTTGATTGACGCAACGCCTTCTGAGGTCAGCGCGGGCGCTGCTTCGGACACCTCAAACGCTACGCCGCTCCCAGATACCGAGTCTACGACCACCGCACCCAGCCTCTTTGGCGATGAGCCCGTCGCTGGCACTCCTCAACTGGACGCTGCGGCAGACTTCTTCAGTACGATAGGCATGAACCAGTCCGGGGCCGAAGCCGTTCGCGTTGTTCCGCACACGAACTACGGCGTTGACTCGTCTGTCGCTGCCACGGCCGGCTCCCGTCCTTCCTCAGCTGCTTCCGACACTCTCAAGAGCAATACATTCCGCATCTATCCCGACGACGAAGGCCAGACCGATCGTTTGGTTACCAAAGCGCTTGTCGTCGGTGACTTCGAGAGCGCCGTGTCGCTTTGCTTGTCTGTGGAGCGTTTCGCCGACGCCATCCTGCTCTCTGTGAAGGGTGGGCCCGAGTTGCTTGCGCGCACTCAGAAGGCATACTTCGAAAAGCGTACCGTCGCGTTGCCCTATCTGCGCCTCTTCCAATCGGTCGTCACCAACGACCTCGCCGACATCGTCCAGAACGCAGACCTGCAAGATTGGCAGGAGATCTTCGTCGTTCTCTGCACATTCGCGCGCACGGACGAGTTTGGTGGACTAGCTGAGCAGCTCGGCGCGCGGCTTGAATTCCAAGGAACCGTCGCGCGCTCCGTGCACGCTACCGAGGCTGCTGAGCTTAAGAAGAAAGCTACTTTGGCGTACCTCGCGGCAGGCCGTCTGGAGCGCCTGGTCAACATCTGGATCGAGGAGCTGGCCGAAGAAGAGAAGTGGATTGTTGCCGAGGATACCGCGTCCGGCGTTTCGCGGTATACTGCGCACGCGCACGCGCTGCAGACCTTCATTGAGAAAGTGACGGTATTCCGTGCGGCAGCTGCGTACGTGGACAAGGATCTCGAGCAGGCTGAGGCAGCGGGCGGGGACGCCGCTGCGCGGACTTACAAGCTGTCCGGCCTGTATGATCGGTACTTCGAATATGCGGACCTCCTCGCCACCCAGGGTCTCGTCAAGGAAGCCGTTGCATTCCTGAAGCTGACGCCGCCTACATACCAGGGTCTGCCTGGGTCGCACGTAGAACTTGCAGCAGGCAGGGAGCGCCTTCTCATTGCTGCCGGGGTTTCCGCCGCTCCCGTTGCATCCTCGTCTCGTCTTCCGGCATTACCAGCTGTTCCCGCCGCTGCTCCCCCGGTTCCTGCAGCTATCCCTGCGTCTAACTCGACATACGCCGCCCCCACTTTCTACCCTGGGCATGTCACTCAACAGCGTCCTGGACCCGTTGCCCCTGCACCTCCCGCGCCGCAGTATAACACATATGCACCAGCCAACGTTGCTCCGCCAACCAATCCTTACGCACCTGCCCAACCTGTTCAGACACACCAGCAGTATCAGCCGACTCCACCCCCTTCTTACCCCAGCGGAGGTAATTACAACACCCACCCACCCCCACAGCATGGTGGCCAGATTGCTCCTCCGCCGCCTCAAGGTTTCGCCCCTCCCAGGGCCACCCCGCCCCCTGCAGCGCCGCCCCCCAAGCGCCGCGAGAACGGTGGTTGGAACGACGCTCCGGCGATGGCCGAGCGCCGCACGCCGAATCCGTCTACCGCGAACAAGCCTGCAGCCATCGTGTCACCCTTCCCGAATGTTGGCCCCACGCAAGGCGCGATGCCCAGCCCGACGTACCTTGGCCGCGGCCAGTCGCCGGCGCCGGCACCTCCGCCTCCGCGCCCTGGGAGCGTGCAAGCGCGCGCACCTCCGCCGCCAGCTTCGCAAGGTCGCATCCCCATCCCGCCACCGCACCTAGCGGGTCCGCCGCCAGGCCCATACCCGCCTCTTCCTGGTGCTGGCCACCACCTCCCGCAGCAGTCCCTGCCTCCGCATGGTGGCCCGGCCCACGGCCCGGGACCCGTTCCGCAACAACCCCCGCCCCAGCGACAGCCCCCACCTCCCAGTCAGTATGCGCAGCCCCAGCAGCGCGGGCATGTCGTCCCCGCGCCACCGCTGCCGAACTCGTACGCCCGCGCCACGCCTCCGCCTGGCGCCGGCGGGCCGCCCCAGCCCCGCCAGGTGCCGCCTCCACAGGGCCCTGGTCCGTATGGCGCGCCCCCGCAGCAACAGCCTGGACTCGTGGGCCCGCCCCCACCTGGCCTTGCGCGTGGACCTCCCCCGCCAGGCGGTCAGCCCGGCGCGCCGGCGCCTGCTGCGCCCCCGCAACGCAGCGCCCCCCAAGGCCCGCCTCCGCCGAAGTATCGTGAGTGCCAATCATCGATCGACGAGTGAATGTGGGGCTGATTGCCATTTCAGCGCCTGGTGACCGGACGCACATACCTGACTCGCTGAGACCGATCTACGAAGTTGTGAACCAGCTGTTGGTGCAAGCGAAGCAGACGACTCCGGTGCGTGGCCTTCGTGGCTATGATGTGCACGGCACTGATTGTTGCGTTTTCCGTATGCAGCCTTCGCAGCGACGTTTGGTCGAAGACCTTGAACGTCGCATTAGCCCGTTGTTCGACGCACTCAATTGCGAGACGTTGTCGGCGCCGGTGGTCGCGCAGCTCGGAGAACTCACAAAAGGTGCGTTGTCTCTTGCTCACGTGCCCTACAGAACGCTAAGGCTATGACTTATACAGCGATGGCAAACCGTGACCGCGATCTTGCGTTGGCGATTCACGTCGACCTGCTGACGCGCACGAGCGGGGACGACATCACGCTCTGGATGTCGGGCGTGAAGCAGCTTATCCAACGTCTGTGATTGGAAGTCTCTAAAGCGTGGGACGTCGTTTGTCGCTAGAAAAGCGGATGTGTGTGCCGGAGCCCGGAGCCTTTAACATATATATATCGTCTTTGTCCATGTCCGGTGGGGTGCTGGCTGGCTATGAGCGTTTCATGAGAGAGCGACGTTCAGGGATGGGTCTGTCCTCGGTGCGGCGTGGGAAGGTGATAAGAGTCACGCTTGGACGCGCGAGTCACGCGTACGCGTCTTGTGAATTTACGACATCGACCGCGCGCGTCGAGTCGCCGCGCGCGAGCCCGTCTCCGCAATACACCACCACATCGCAGGCACGGACCAGACGCCGTCATGAGCGGCGGGAGCAGCAGCAGAAGCAACAATGGCAACGTCAGCAGCATCCTGCGCGAGCTCGACGGACGCCGTGAGGCGCTCCGTGCAGAGATCGAGAACCTCGACGACGAGGCGCGCCGCATCGATGCACTGCGCCGCGAGAAGGTCCTAGAGGACCAGGAGCTCTCGCGCCAGATTGACGAGCTGAAGAACACGCACAGTAAGCGTGCAGGCGCGGTGGACTACTTCGGTGGGCCCTTTGACTGGGCGGGGCGCCTTCGCGAGCAGATGGAACGCATTTTTGGGATCAAGAGCTTCCGACTCGCGCAGGAGGGGTGCGTTGTTATATTCCCGCCCGAAATCTTCTGCTGATCTCGATGAGAAGGGCATGCAATGCGAATATGGACGGGCGGGACATCGTCTGTATCATGCCGACTGGTCAGTGCGCACCGTAGTGCGGTTTGTCGTTGACTGACGGCCGTAGGTGGCGGCAAGTCGCTCACATACCAACTTCCCGCGACACTGATGCCCGGGTGCACGCTTGTCGTCTCTCCGCTCATCTCTCTTATGAAGGACCAGATCTTCCATTTGCGCGAGCAAAATAGTAAGTAATGCGCCACCACTCGTACCGGTACGTCCATATCCGCTGACCACGCCCGTTCTTTTGCGCAGTCGAAGCGCTCATGCTCAGTGGGGGAATGTCGAAGTCGGAGCTAGCGGAGGCGACGCAGCGCTTGATCGCGACTGCAACGGGGACAGACCACACGCGGAAGGAAGTCAAGCTCTGCTATGTGACGGTCCGTGCGACGCACCTTCTCTGTTTGCACTTTCCGACGGGATGCATACGACTCATAGCCAGAGCGGATCGCGAAGAGCAACCAATTCATGTCACTCGTCAGTAAGCTACACGAGGCTGGGAAACTGGGTTACTATCTTATACACGGTTTCCGTCGCGCTTCTCATGATTGCTTCTACAGCGCGTATAGTCATCGACGAGGCGCACTGCGTCTCGCAATGGGGGCACGATTACCGGTAAATTTCAGCAACGCGGATGCAGCGCTTTCTGATCTTCCATAGCCCTGATTACAAAGGACTATCGAAGCTGCGAATGCTCTACCCGAATGTGCCAATCCTCGCACTCTCCGCGACCTGCCCGCCCATTGTCCTCCGCGACCTCCTGGCGATACTTCGTCTCAGGCCAATCACCGATGGACGAGGTAGGGATGACCTCGTTTGCTAGATGAAGCATTGGGCTAACCAGGTCGCATAGCTGCGGATGGAATCGGCACCGTGCAGTTCACTAGTCCGCTATATCGCAAAAACTTACATTACAAAGTACTGCCGAAGCCCTCAGCTAGCACGGACGCCATGACCAAGATGGTCAATTTTATTCTCGCCTGTCACCCCGATGACACAGGAATTGTATACTGCCTCACGCGCGCCGTGAGTTATGCCTTATCTCTTGGTTGGAGAGTATCACATGACGCGCATTGTAGGATGCGGAAAACGTTGCAGAGGAACTGCACAACGTGAGCCAAGCACAGATAAAGACTGGGGTATACCACGCAGAAGTAAGCGAAGGGGCGAAGGAGGAGCTACATGAAGCGTGGCGCAAAGGCACTATAAAGGTCGTATGTGCGACAATTGGCAAGTCATGCTGAATCGTGCTGCCTCACCGCCAGGCTGACATGCAACATGACACAGCCTTCGGGCTCGGGATTGACAAAGCAGACGTGCGCTTTGTGCTGCATCATTCAGTGCGTAACATTCTCGCCCCCAAGTGCTCTGTTCGCTGACACCTGTGGTTTCAATCAAGATATCGGTGCGTCCTATACGGTGGACTAGCAATCAGACCCTCACCCTCCTTTGTAGAAATCAATTGAGACCTTCTATCAAGAGTCTGGCCGTGCAGGGCGCGACGGCAATGACGCTGATTGTATACTGTACTACCGTTTGCAAGATGCCTTCCGCGTCCCAGGCATGGTAAGCGACCAACATGCCGAGAAAAAGAGTACTTTCTACTTCATCGAACCATCTCTCGCACTAGTTGACACTCATTACAGTGCATGACATGGTCCGATTTTGTCTGGACATGCAAGGCTGCCGCAAGCTCGAATTCGCAAAGTGCGCGCACGCGTTACATTCCCGATTCTTCTCGATGCTAACTTTCACGCCTCAGGTACTTCTCCAGTGCGTCCAGTGCGTCTTGGGCCGAAGACAACGCACGCTGTGGGCACTGCGACAACTGCACGCGTGACCCTACGCGTATCACGCAGATAGACGCAACGCGCGATGCGCAACGTGTGTTGGCTGTCTGTCGTGCGCTACACGCGCGCAAGACCAAGGTGTCCGCTGCACAGCTTGCGGACACCGCCCGTGGCGTTGGCGCGATGGCCAAAACGATCACTATCGAACCAAACGGACGAGTCTCCCTCTCTCCCTCTGTACGCATCCTTCTTTTCCTACGTACAGGAACGACACTGAAGCAATGGGGCACGCATACAGGACACTGAGGCGCTCGTTGCGCACATGCTGATCGGGGGCTACCTGCGCGAGTCGTACAAGCAGAACGCATACAAGACGCAGGTATACCTGCAGCCGGGCCCGCTCGCACGCTCGCTCGACAGCGGGAAGAAGCTCGTGGTGCAGCTCGCCGTGTCGGAGCGCAAAAGTACGAAAATCAAGGACTCCGGCGCCGGCTCCCGGAAGCGCAAGGCACGCGGGCGGCCCAGCGGAGCGGCCGAGGAGGAGAGCGAGGATGCGGGCTACAGCGCGGAGGAGGACGACGTGGCTGCGGCCGAGCCCGAGGCTGTGGCTGGTCCGTCGCGCACAAAGCGCCGTCGGTCGGGCGCGCATGCCCCTCGCAAGCAGGCTGCGGTTGAGGATACGCCGGACAGCATTGACGAGGATTACTCGGACGACGGCATTTTGTGGACGGGCAACCTGCGTGGCGCGCCGGCGCCGACGCATTCGGGGACGCGGAGGTCAACGCGAACGCTGAGCACAAATGGCGCGCGAAGGGCATCAGGATCGTCGTCGGTGGTGGATGCGCAATTCGCGGGCGAGGTGATAGATATCTCATCGGACTAGGATGTGGAATCAGCCGGGGCTGTCGGCTCCTTAGTGGTTTGTTGTACTAGCAGTGGAGGAAGATCACCTGTAGATTATACTGTTGCTACTGGAATGTAATCCAACACCAGCATGACATGGTCCTTCGCCTTCAGCAGACCTGACGTACTACTGTCACACGTGATACAGTTACGTTCCTCGGAACCAGTGGCACCGGCACAATAACCTCAATTCTCTCCGCCACCTCTGCGAACTCCCGAAGGTCTCCTCAGAATGCTACATGTCTCTGTGAAGATGTGACGTCCTACTAACGGTGCTGTGACATGATACGGAACCATGTCTTGGACTCTTGAGGCATGAATGCATGACATCGCAGTGGGGCCCGCTGTCAAACACCATCACACGCCTGTCACACATTATGTACTAGTACCAGCGCTCTCCAGCAGCACAGGCTTTATACTAGCCCCGTGTAATATGACTATTCTAGACAAGGGACAAGGCGGGGAGTGCCAACCAACCAAGAGCCCTCACAGGTTGTCGCCGCTCCCCCACAACAAGTTCCACACCGATTGCAATGTCCGATCGTGGGTCTGGCTCGCACAGTTCTGATCTCGAGGCGGGAAAGGAGTCATCAATCACAGCAGGTCTGTATTCTAGCATGTCGCATGTCCCGTAAATAAGCTGACTCTATGATCGTGTATGGTGCAGTCCCTGATGGAAACGCTCCACTGAGTGCACGCGTGGAGGGACGCACCGAAAGTAGGGGGAGCCCAGGTAAGTTCTTCCTTACTTCGTGACCCTCCTCCAAGTCCTCATACTTTTCGATTTCTCGAGGATACAAACCGCGTAACCCTCGGTACGACGAGTCAAAGCCAACTTCAATCCTGCAAGGGCCTCCTGCGCTCCCGATGGAGATTTCAGGCGATAGCCAGGATCCTGGGCACGATCAACATGGCGAGGCGAGAAGCTCCCATCCGGCTGTGCCTGGGGACTTTGACAGCAACGCCAACCCTCTTTGGTCGCTCTACGGGAAGGAAGTCAAGGGTTATGACGAAGCCACGATCCAGGTCTGGAAAGAGGACATGGATGGTATTCTTATTTTTGTATGTGGGATCTATGTCAGCTTCTTGGTGTCCTTCTGATTTTTGGCAAGGCCGGCCTGTTCTCGGCTAGTCTCACCGCATTCTTGGCCGAGAGCTATCAGAACTTGCAACCCGATCCCGTCGTCGAGAGTGCATTCTACAGCAGGCAGACTATCACGATACTAAGCCAGATATCCCAGCAGATCGCGAGCCTTACACCACCCGGTGCTGCGTCGTCCGTACATCCCCAATTCTTCCCCGACTTCCATCCATCCCCATCGGATATACGAGTGAACGTCTTTTGGTTCATGAGCCTGATCTTCAGCCTCACTGCGGCGCTCTGTGCCACGATTGTGCAACAGTGGGTCCGCGACTATATGTATGTCTTCCAGATGCACAGCGACCCCCTCAAACGTGCACGCATGAGACAGTTCTTGCACGAGGGTTCCGAGCGCTGGCATATGTCCGCGGTCGCTGAATCGGTGCCTGCGTTGGTCCACATTGCCCTATTCCTGTTTTTCGTTGGGGTCGGCGACTTTCTCTTCAATATCAATACCACCGTAGCGGTGTCAACCATGGCCCCAATCGCCGTCTGCGGTTCGCTCTACATATGGAGCGCCGTCGCTTCCTTGGTAGACCCGCAATGCCCCTACCAGAACCCCTTCTCTGGTCTATGCTGGCGCATTTACAGTAAACTCCAGCCCAAGCCCGGAGGTAGTCGCAGAACGATGGCAGATGTTCAGTTGCAACTGGCGACGAACAAACTGGACCCTTCCCTTCTTCTGAACCGCGATGCTAATGGAATTCGCTGGCTTATCGAAAACATGGCAGAAGATAGTGAGTCTGCACAACTCATTCTCAGCATTCCCGGCGCGTTCAAAACGGAGTGGGGCAAGACCGTCATGATGCACGCGCTCGAAGGCGACGAGCAAACAGTCGGCGTGGGTAGCCGCCTCCAAGAGCTCTGCGATCGAGTTGGGCGCGTAGTAGAGGCCTCTGCTTTCTCCGCGACATATACCGAGGACACACGACGCAAAATAGCGGTCGCATCCGTCGAGTCGGCTTCATGTCTCGTCTTTGAAGCCGACGGCCAGCGGCCACTTCGACTGGATAACGGAAGGCCGGGCCGCTTCATTTTCCCACACACTCTCATCAGTCGCTCAGATCTCACTATTCCGGAGCGAAGGGTTCCCCGAACTGCTCCCCGGTGCAGCCAGGCTCGGACCGCGTTGGGCCTGTCTATCTCTGATGGCTATCAGGAATCTTCTCAGTCAAGCAAATTGCCGTGACGAAGCATGGAGTGTCATCGCAGCGTTTGCACAAGCATCTCCGAAGGTTCAGGGCCATGACAGCGTATATTTCAAGGCCATTCAGGGAACTCGATATATAGATCACCTCCTCTCCACCCGTGCATTTCCCGTGTTACAAATGCTGCGCAGGATTAACGAGCGCGAGTTGCATGAGGCCCGAGACGTCTTGATCGACCACAAGAACAAGATCGAGGAATTACGCGACCTATCCGATGAAGCTGACCGTCTCGAGGGTCTTGATCGCAGCATCTCAACTCTGATACAACGTATGGCGGATTCCACAAGCGGCCTGACCGAATTCCTCCCTCTATATCATAGAAACGATCCTAGTCTCCCTCCTCCCGACTACTTCTTGCTCCCCGGCGTGTCGCGGGCCGATCAGTGGCAGGTGTTGAGGACAAGCTTCACACTCCCGGGAAGGCTGTTAAAACTACTTTCCAACTTAGCGGTGGAGGCACTCAGGGTGTTGGATAATAAAGGCAGCGGGGACGCGGTATCTAGGATGAAACGCCTCACTTCGCTGCTCCACCCCCTGGTAGTACACCACCAGTTGATCTACATGCAGCTAATGCGTGCATACGACCACTCCGTCGGAGGCGGGTTTGGGCATAACCTGGAGCTATTCTTCTGGCAGGTCAAACATTTCTCGAGGTTCCGACCCCAGGACACCCTTCATCCCGACGCAGAACTGCTGAAGATGTACGTGACGGTATTCGATACCTTGACGAAAAGCTGCGACGACCGCGCGCGGTATTCGGTAGGCACCCAACAACTTCTCTTGAACATCACCTGCGAAGTCCTCCACGTGCGAGTTGGCTTCCTCTCCTCTGCATCTCTCCCACCTAGTCTCATCGACAAATTTATCGACTTCATTCGCGTATATTTCCAAGATACCGAAGCGAACGATAAATGGATCACAGATACACGGAAGGAACTCGAAAGGTGTAAAGACGTCGAGCTCCGGAACAAGGCATTGCGAGCGCTCCCACAGCCTAGCAGTCCTCAACGGTCTTCGTAGTTATGATATGATTCTTTGTCGATTCTTTGCGTTACGTTAGACTTAGCTCGCACCTATCCGAGGTGATGCTGTTCTATCTATCCATATATGTGATCTGGTACTTTTCAAAACAGTTGCGAGACTGACCCCAGTATACTATTGTCGCACGTGATACAGTCGCCAGCTGCCTTTGGACTCAGTTCGGACTCCGTCGGAGCGGGTCGAGTGAATCTCTCAGTCGTTCACCAGTTGGACTCTGACCTCCCTCAAATTCCCTTCAAATTTCCTTCGGTCTATTGCGCCAGGACCGACCGACGCGCATGCTGCCCCTCGAAACACTGGATCGGATGAAAACGAATTATCTCAACGACGCGATACCTCAATCCTGTCTTCATAAATGCGGAATCAGCGCTTATATACACAATCGGGATTGACCCCATTTCCTCGTTCTACATAACACTGCATAACCTTTTCCGTACTGAAGTTGGCAATATGGTTTGATGGATTTGTTCGTGAGGTATGTGCCGCTATCCACAACGCGACCCACACTTGAGAACTGATGACCTCACTCAGATTTGTCTCTGACATGGCTTCGACGATGGGTCGCTGTGCGACACAAGTGCCATCGGAAGCAATCAGCCAATCCTTATGACCCCCTCCCAGTTCGTAACGCAGCTGGCGTGGGACCACACGCTGGCGCCTGGCTGCAAAAGGGCCACAGCGCCATAGATAAAAGGTCGCAGGGACCGGGCGGTAGGGTGGCAACCTTGAGACCACTCGTATTCGTATCCTGATTTGGTTCTAGAGTGTGTCAAACATGTCTGGGCACAGGAGTTTCGCAGTAGCAGGCGCCGGGACCTTCGGTGCTTATGTTGTCAAGGAACTGCTGAAGGCTCAAGCTGAAGGGACGGTCAACGACGTGGTCGTGCTCACCCGCGCGGTGAGTCTGACTGCGGCTGCTCGCGAAGTAGGGTAGCGGTGACTGATACGTGGACCAGGGTTCAAAAACTGATCTTGAAGGAGCGAGAGTGATCGCTGTCGATTACAACGATAAGGAGTCTATCAAGGCTGCTCTTTCCGGGGTTGACGTCGTTATCTCTGCCATCCGCGCATCCATTTTCAACGTGCAATCGAATCTCGCCATGGCTGCAAAGGAAACGGGTGTGAAGTTATTCGTGCCGTCCGAATTCGGAGGCGATGCGGAAAGTGCGAAAGGCGGGATTTATGCTGCCAGAGTCGACCGACGGGACTCGATCAGAGCTATCGGGCCCCCGCTGGCCCTCTTCTATACCGGGGTTTGGTCGGACTATGTTTGGAATCGGTGAGGTCAGGTCATGAACGTCGCCACGCACGAAGAGCTGAATGTAGCACCGCACAGGTCTCTCCAGCTCGACATCCTAAGCGGGAAGATCACCGTTGGTGGTGATGGGAACTACCCGATTTCATGGACTTCCCGCACCGATTCTGCTCGATTCATTGTCCACATCTTGACAAAGCTCCCGCGGGAAAGGCTGGAGAACAGCATTTTCCGCTGCGAAGCAGATAGGAAGGTACGCAGCACCAGTGCTCGCAAGTGTCTTGCTGGTACTGACTCACTTCAAGTCATACAACGAGGTTGTCAGACTATATGAAGACAAAACCGGCAAGAAAGTGGAAGTGGAATACATCCCTGTCTCAGTTCTCACCGAGAGGGTCAATGAAAACCCGAAGGATGTCGTGTCGTACATCCAGCTTGCCGTGGTCAATATCGGGCTTGGCGGCAATTCAGACAACGATCTATTCCCTGACTGGAAGCCCGCGCCCGCTGTCGATGGCTAGTCTCGTTCCCAGACGTTCACAGAGCGGGACCACCATGGATTTAACCCCCTACGGGGGTAGGTGGTGGTGATGGGATCAGTGGGAATGGATGGTGATTGGGTGATCTGATTTTTGAGTCTGTGCTCGTTCCTGAGAATCCATGGTGGTCCCGCTCTGTGAACACGTGAGCGGAGCGATCGGCTCTGCAACGGCTGGAACCGAGACTAGTCGATGGCGTCCCTTTGGCTTGAGGGGTTCTACCAGTGCGATGATCAAGCGATGGTGAGATTATCATTATGTTGGGATCGGATCGCGCGCGCAGCGTGCGTGCGTGAGCTCACCCCGCACTCGACTGTTCCCCTCCTTTCGTCGGTGTCGCGCGCGCGTGGTTTCAAGCGTGCTCGGCACCCAATCATCTTAGCTTTATTATGGACTAACAAAGTAGTATCAACTGTGTTGTGATACGACGCGCAAACGCTGCGCGTTTGCCGAGAATCGACGTACATTCAACACATTATACTATTTCTGTCAGATGTGATGAATTGATATGGCAATAAGTGCCCAGGTTATTGGAGACTGTTGAAGTATGGCATCGAAGTATCGTTATAGGGCGCGGACTCATGCTCTCTGCGGTAGTCCACGTCGGTCCGTGCAGTCGGGGGGTCCCGCGGTCTTGACGGGACGGGAGGGTGATTTTATTACATAATCAATTGATTCGGAGTCCAGTTGGACCTCAGCGTGCCTCTGACTTGCCTTCAACAGCGAGCACCTTGGACTCTCTTGCCCAACTCCTTCCAATGCACTCGCCAGCTCTGACTGAGGCGCGCCGCATCGGCGCTCGACCCGATCCACGCCATACTCCTTTGTACCCTAACTCAACCAAGCTCGGTGTGGCGTTCCTGGTCAAGAGCTACAGCCTGATCCGGTTCCTGCACACCGGGACGGCCTCACCAATTGATAGCAGCCTGCTTAGAAGTCTCTGTATCCGGGTCCGGCAGGTGTCAGATACCTCTGCACTTTTGCACTTTTTGTGACCTTGACTGAGGGCACACGGCGAAGACTGGCATTGGCATTCATTGAAGCTGCGTTATACCTCGCCTTCGACGCGGGTAGTTAAGACTCCTTCGTATGCGGCTTTGGGAGGTAGATCCTAGTGGTCTGACGGGTTTCGACTTCCCTGGTCATGGCGACCAGTTAATGGAGGGTCGGATTTCCCTGATTGCCCGGACTCTCGGACTCAAGTACTCATCGCCGACGCAGCACTATTCAAGAAACTTCAAGGAAGGCATCCTCGAGGATCAGATGCCCATCAGCGCGAAGCGAAGAGTTCGCCGAGCCAAGAACGCTCGGCAGATGCGAACCTGGGCGGCAGATCAAAAAAAAAAAAAATGCGAACCTGGGCGGGCCGTCATATTCCGGCACACGCAATCGTAGTACTCGGGCGCTTCAGCCTGCATACCCATCAACACAAGTACTTCCACCGCAGCGAGAGCGCTCCGTTGAGCAGCGCTTTTCGGTGCAAACTCAGTCAAACCGGTGCTCAACTGGCAGGGCCCTTACCCGTTGTTCAATGCCAGTCCAAGCCCATCAGTCGGCAGCGCCTGCGCGACTCGACCTGAGGCAACCACCGTGATGGGCGAACGCCTTCGACCTCTTCTGCGGCTAGTATGTTTCCCATCCTGGCGCTAACAGCGTCCGTACTTCCAAGTTTGAGGGTCCCCCCGTGCAGGACCGTCTGACGGAAGACCCGGGTAAATCTTCCACTGACGTGACACGTCTTATACTGGATGTCATCCGGCCAACTGGGCTTGATCTCAATCGATGATCAGGTGCCCATATGGACCGAGTTACTTTCATAGCTCAGAGCGATCATTAGTCTCAAGATATAAGCAGCGCTGGGATACACGGAGAGCCATCCTTGTCCTGCCTCCTGTTAGGAGGCACCTGTCCCATCTCTGAGCTTCTCTAGTTCCGGGCACTCTCCCTCTTCATCGTTTCATGGCGGGTCCAGTTCCGGTCCTCGGTGCCTCATCCGGGTTTCAACTGTGAGTGTCGATGGTTTTTATCGTAGCGAGACCTTCATTAGCCCTCATGGCCAGGTATAGGAACTATATCCTCAACTTGTGCCCTCTTGGTATGTTCTCACAGCATGTTCTTGGTTAGAGGCTATTTATTAACCGTCGGACCTTTGCAATGCGAAGTCATACTTTATTATGATTTTGCGGTCACGTTCTCGCGGGAAGTTGAACTGTTTTGGCCCCCAAAACACAAGCTTGGATTCGTATCTATCGTGTTCCTTTTAAATCGATATGTCGCCTTCTTTGGCAACTTGATTGTCGCGGAAGCATATTTCACGAACCCGGCACCTGAGGTGAGTAGAATTTCTACATATATTCGCGTTGCAGGGCTTGACAGCCATACTCGCCATGATTGCGTGATGACAGTAGTGAGTCCCATCCAACCGCTCAAAGATGTAAGAATACATCTCATAATTTGAAGCTGCCAAAAGGAATTCGTGTTTCATGAGGCCCTCTATGCCATCCAACAGGCCTGCGTTGGAGGTGCGTGTCGTCCCATTCATCCGTCCTCAACCGACGCTGATTCACGTAGTCCTTTGCGTTGTGCGAGTCTATGCCATGTATGGGCGAAGTCGGCGGGTGTTGTGGTTTCTGATTGGTTTGTCTACAGTCAGTCTGGGTACAATCGGCGTAAGAACCCTCTTCCACTTCCCATCGTAACATCTTTCTTATGACGAACAGTGGACCGTCTCCAGAGGCGAGGGTCCCGACGTCATACAAGTTATATCGGCGTTCCCAGGATGCAATCAGTGGATTGGAGTGGACGCGTGAGTACTCTTATGTGGTTTCTGACCTCTCACATCTTGACGATTCGTTTAGAGGACGCAGTGAGTTCTAGTTCATGTACTCGTATAGCAGAAGATAACGTTGACAGGGTTCTCGATAACCTGGGCTTGCGTGGCCGTGTTCGACAGCGTAATATTTGCTCTGACCGTGTACAAGGCGCTCATCTCTGGTCGCCGAGTAAGGCTGTTGAATGTCCTCGTCCGCGACAGTGAGCATCGAACTTTTGAAACCTTGGAACACTCTAACCAGTGAATATAAAGGCGCGATGTACTTCACGTATGACAATCCGACAATTCCAACCTCCGGGACGCTGACAGCGTGCGACTTACAGCAGTTTTCATATTTCATGGCCCCTGTCACCTGTAGACACACAGGCGACTCGGAGCGGAGAACTTAGATAAGTCGATGGTGTGATTTCCGGGAATTACTTATCATGAGGTTACTGCAGATTTTCTGGGTTAACCGATAAACTGTTCGACAACAGGCAGCAGACAGAAACACGAATACATGGCGGCGAGCAACAGGTCAATCAGCAAAAATGCGGAGCAAGAGCAGACTATAAGTAAACAGCGAACAGCACACGAATAGAGTGGTGCGGGAGGGCGGGTAACGCGAAAACGCGTGCGACCCTGGCAGGGAGAGAGAAAAGTAAGAAAGCGATCGACACAGCTGCGTCGACAAGAGACGTACCTGGCAGGGAGAGAGAAAAGCTGGGATTCAGGGGACCAGCTGGACGCCCTTTATCCCCTCCCCTGCCAGGGGCACAGGGGTCCCACGCATGCGAACACCCCTCGACGGCCAACACAGCCGCGGGCGAGCTGCGACCCGCGCCAATAGTCCCTAAGCGGAGCGAGCGGTCAGCTGACCTATCCCTGAGGGCGTACTGCTCGTATACTAACGAGGCTTAGGATTGCGAGCAGCTGCTCGATTCCTGCGAAAGGATGCGCGACACCATCGCAACCTCGGACTACGCGCGCCTATTGTACTTTTGTAAACCAAGGTTTAAACTCGATTAACCGATAAACTGTTCGGTGTGAGACGAACTTTATTTATTTATCTACAATCAATATTTCTACGGGGGGGGGGTCCCCGGAATGAAAGCCGAAACCGGGATTCGACGTCCGCCCTATATGCTCGAAACGGCAAAGGGCCATGAAATTTGAAAACTGCTGTAGAATCATATTTGCTGTCAATGTGGCGAATGTTTTGATACTCCGCGTGCGCGCCTCCTATCAGTATCTCAGCCCCGACGATGGCTGATATGATTAAAGTTCGCGCCTGTAAGCTTTGTTCCAACGTAGCCTCCTGGCAGCTCCCTCATCCAAGGCGATGTTCTTTCTCAGCCATTAGAGCGGGACTCAACAACGACTTTGACGAACGTGTTCGTCAACTTATATTCTGGAATTATTTCTGAGCTAACTTCTGGGCAGCCTCGCCACTACCATGATCTCCCGCATCATGCTGAACTTACGGGCGGAACACGCTAGCGCGAATTCATTTACGGGGAGAACGGGAACGAGAGTGGCATTTGCATTTTACGATCCACCTCCTTTGATCAGCAGCGGTGACACTATCGACACGAATCGCAGCAGTGATCCCGAAGGTGAGTGCCCATAGGCTTTGACTACATCTTGGTTGAAACTTCGACTTAAGACGCAGTACTCGCAATCGCATCAGACATAGAATTGCAACGCTTCACGTAGCAACGAACCGAAGACGGGACGATCACCATTACCATCTCGAAACCCACGACACAATCCGCCCGCAACTTGCCCGCAACTGCCTCTCACAGTTGGACAGAGAAGACAATACTTGGATCTTCTGCAAGAAACGCGGGGAGCATGGGAACGAGCGCTAAACGTACCGCCCGCGGTATCCTAGTATCAGCATGTAGTCCGTAGATTGAAGGCTGGGCTTTCTTCCGGAGCCCCCTACACCGTGATATCGCCGCGTCGCACCAGAATTGTTCGATTATTTGATTGTTCGATCGGAACATCTTGATTTGCCATGAACCGGTTCCCTATCCATCCGGTCGAACATCATCCAGATTGTAACCAAATGGGCAAGTTGGATCCTACGTCTGAGAGTGCCACGGTGCACCTTTCTGATGGGACGTACCCGGATTACCTGATCAACAATCTCCTCGCTTTTGCCATGCAGCTATAAGTGTAAGTGCAAGTGCGAGCGCGGATGGGATGGCGTCACGAGCCCCGGGGAGGGCGGCGGCAATGACGACGCGGGCGGTATCGCGAGGGGCCGCAGCACGGTGTGTTCATGGCTACATTAGCTGCAAGGTGGTGAGGCATCGGTGCCAGCACCGGGCGCACAGTAGAGGGTAGTCGGGATGTGCGCGGCGCGCACGAGTGCAGACAGCTACAGGGTTAGGATATCGGATGCCGGAGCATGTCAGCGGGAGAAGACAACAAGTGTACGCAGGACGCACCATAGCGTCAGAGCGCGACGAGGGTCCGGCACAACACGCACCGGTGCAGGGGGTAGAAGGGGGAGATGCTGCGCAGGCTCGGGACGTCGGCGGCGTCGCGCGAGACATTTTGCGACCATCCTCGTCCGAGAATGTGGAGCCACGCTTGATCGTCAGAGAGCAGGGGAGATGGAGGGCAGTGCGTGTTGGCGCGCTACGTCATGGCCGCGTTGCTGGGCGAAGCGGTTCGCCGCCGCAGCGTAGCCGTGTTATCTTGGTGCAACGAGGCCGTGCGATGGCAATCGCAGCGATGAATTTCCTTCTCCGTTCCTTCCTTCCTTGTTCCTTCCTTCCAATCCTTACTGTTGCATTCAAGTTGCATTTGTATCACGTCCTTGATCACGTCCGGTCCGGAACCGTTCCCAATTCGGTTTTCCCACGTGTCGTTCCAGTGATGTCAGTCACCGGCCCCAAGATGCCGGACTCCCCTGTCTCTCGCTACCACAGGACGCGGATGTCTCCTGTAGTATGTAGACCTTAGTAGAAGACAGTCGTTCCGTTATAAGGGTGGACCGTGTGGATTTTCCGTCG
This sequence comes from Gloeopeniophorella convolvens, assembly GCA_022496205.1. Lineage (NCBI taxonomy): Eukaryota > Fungi > Basidiomycota > Agaricomycetes > Russulales > Gloeopeniophorella > Gloeopeniophorella convolvens. The sequence continues at coordinate 43,267 of WTXD01000065.1, read as the reverse complement.
CCCACAGCCAGATTATCCCCTCTTCCCCTCCCGCTCCGTTCTCTGTCATCATGGAAGAGGCCCACAGCCAGATCATCTCTTCCTCTCCCCCTCCATTCTCCGTCTCCAAGGACGAGGCTATGTTCTACTATTCGGGCCTGTGCTCTTCCCCTAAGTTAGTGTACCGTACGGGGACCACACCATGGACGATGCCCACCGGGCCCGAAGCACACCGCCGGTTAAAGGAGCTCCGCCCTGTCTTTGGCCACAAGCTCAACATCGTCTGGGAGGACCTGGGCCCCAAGATATGCCGGCTCTTGGATTCCCAGGGAGTCTTTTGGACCTCCATTGATGTTGTTCGATTTATCAAGGTTGGAGAGGGAGAAGTCGTCGGCCCCGTTGTACTCTGGATTGGTGTCACTCCCAAGACCCTCTTGGGCAAGGATGCACGCACCTCAGCAAACGGCTGCCTGGACCTCCTCAAGGAGTTTGACATTGGGGACGTTGAGGTCGAGTTTCGGGAGTCCATCTACACCCTGTCGGCTGGTCCAAGCCTCCTCGAACCCGCCTCCGACCTAGACTCTGATGTCAAGTATCGTGGTCCTCTTACTTCTGCACTTGGCCTCTCCATTGCTGCAGAGGCCACACCTCACGCCGAGGGCACCGGTGGTATCTATCTCGCTGAAGGCGGCAACAGCAAGAAGATCCTGCTTGTTACCGCCCGCCACGTTCTCTTCCCACCGAATGACTCTGGGCTCAACCATAATGACAACACTTTGTCTACTTAGACAGTGCACCTCGTCACGACGTCCTCCTTCTCGGCACCAGGGCGTTCAATAACTTCTTCACCTCCCTCAGGACTGCGTTAGAAAGTCTTGGCGCCGCGTTTGAGCGCTATGAGTCGCAGATTGAGAGGTTGCGGGTGAGTGTGGGGGCTGGCGGGGACATCGAGGACATCGAGAGGGCTACGACGCGGATGAAGAAAGCTCAGCGGTTATCGGATGATTCGAAGGCCGTGATCAAGGCCCTACAAAAGCTTTACAATGAAACCAAGAAGTGGAGCAACCCGAACCAGCGCGTCTTAGGCCACATCGTCCGCTCCCCTCCTATCACTCCTGGTGCTGGCGTGGAAGGGTTCACCGAAGACTACGCCGTCATCAAGCTCGATGATTCTAAGATCAAGGATGCCTTTAAGGGCAACGTCATCGACCTAGGTGCGTCTTGATCCATTTCACCAAGACCGTCTAGCCTAACTGTTATATCCAGGGACGAAGATTCCGTCCGACGAGTTCACACAAATGATGTATGCCCGTGTTGACGCCGCCTCGAGCTTTAAGTATCCGGATGACCGCCTCCTTCAACTTCAGGGGGTCATCTCGGAAGACATCATGCGCGACCCAGATATGCTTGACAGGAGCGGTGAAAAGTGCCTGTTGGTTATAAAGAACGGCCATGCCACCGGCGTCACCATAGGCCGCGCTAACGGCATAAAATCCTACACTCGCAGATATTTTAGCAACGGCACTCACCAGGACTCGATGGAGTGGTCTATCCTCCCCTACGACAGTAAGTCGGGTGCCTTCTGCGCCTCTGGCGATTCGGGCTCCATCATCGTCGACGGCCGCGGCCGCATCGGCGGCCTCCTCACCGGCGCCTCTGGAAAGACGGAGTCCTCTGACGTTACATACGCGACACCATTCTACTGGCTCCTCTCGCGCATCAAGAAAAACGGGTTTCCTCAAGCTAACCTCAACTTGCCCACGGACTTAGACACCGAGGCATCGACCAGCCGACAGACCAGACCTGAGGCTCATCTTGCTTCTTAGCTTCTCGTCTCTCGCACACTAGCAACTTAACCGTGTACCATTCCCCTCCCCCCACTGCATCAATCTTGACTTGTATCAGCTTTGTATGTTAAATCAATAAAGGTTAGCTTCTTCGTGTCTATGCTGCAGTGCACGGGCGCCCCACGAATATATTCACTGAGGTCGGTGAGACCTGGAGTATGATATGCCCTTACTACGCTAGATAGATGGCAGTCTGGGGCATTATGAGGTAACATTATTTATGTATCGCATTGGCCCGAGCACCGAGCATGTAGGCCCGATCACCAGCTTCCGCTAAGCTCAGTGAAGTCGTGCAGTACCGTCGCCCGCTCGGTGCCGATTTGCCGGGTGATCTCGCTCTGTCGTGTGAGAGGGAGGTCCTCGAAGGATAAGAGCAGACGGCCATCAAGGATGCCGCGCGACAGCGGCTTCGACACGTAATCATTTCGGACGATGCTGTGAAGGGCGACATGGTCAGGACAAAAAGCTGAACGGACAATGCAGGAGGCATACCGGAAGGCGCGGGGATTGAGGCCGGCAGTGTGCTGCACGTTCCGTGTGAGCTGACCTTGAAGGAGATGCAGACGCTTGAACGATGCCTCGTCGACCGGCACGAGCGCGGTCAATGATCCGTCCGGATGCCCTGCAAACGCTCAGAGCACAGCGGCGAGATGGCGTAATAGAGACGCACCGCAGATGAGCTTGGCTTGGGGCGCGATCATATCCTCGCCTTTCATTCGACGAGCGATTGTGACAGAGGAACGATATTCGATCTGTCCATGGAACTCCGTTCGGCACAGGAGCCTTTGCCCGTTGTTCGAGTCAGGGCCTGGAGGCGTATGTCGTTACAAGGTGAAAACCTGAGGATAGACTCAAGCTTACTGTGTGGATCGTAGCCGTACACGCGGACCACGCCTTCTTCGTCGCATGTGACGATGGACAGTTGCTGGTCGGCGAAGAAAAAGTCCGCCGCAGTTATGCAGACACTCTGCGGGTCCTTCGCCAGGATAGTGAGCTTGTACGGGTCCTCCTGTATCCCGGGTATGAGTGTACGCCACGCCCCAAGGACGGAGCAAAACACACCTGGAACGCGACAAACCAGATACTCTTCACGACGTCGCCGATGAGAAGCAGGTTTTTCAGCGAACGCATCGTTGTTACATAGACGCCGACATCGAGGAACGCCACGCCAACTAAGCGCTCATCGAGATCAAACGCGCGCACAAAGATCTACGCAGGGTGAGTGCGATCTTTTACGTGGCCAGGAAATATCACCCACCTTCTGGCCCATAGACGACACGAGGTAGCCATCAATGCCACAAACTGCGGTCACAGGACCCTTCGCCTCGTCTCGGCAGCGGAGGCGCAGTTTGAAGATTCGCTTCATGCTAAACGCGGGGTCCGGGACGACCTCCACGATCTCAAACACGTATGTCTGTATGAAAAATGAGCTAAAAGTGGCGGAGACACGCGTGTGAGAAACGCACGGCGCCTTTGACTGCCAGATCCTCGCCACGGTTGATGGTCGTGCCCACGGCGATGAAGTTCTTGTGCCCCGACTCCGTGCTCAACGTCTCGAGCGCAACGCACGCAAGCGAGTTCACAAACTCGTTGTTCGCGAATTCGTATCTGAATACATCCCAGTAAGCACAAGGACGTAAATGCGGCGGCAGAGTGTATCGTACCCGTCCATAGCGATGAACCCATCGGGGTTGAACAGCTCCAACGCCGAGCATTCGCACATCGGGTACGAGACGTTGGGAGCTAAAGTATATTTACTTTACTTTCAACAGTTGCGCAAAACAACGTCGGCCGCACGTACCGTCAGGGGCCCACAGTTCGTTGCCTTCCTCGTCATAGGACGAGAACTGCGCCTGCATGAGCGAGGCGCCAACCACCAGGCAGGTGGTCGGCTCGAACAGCACGTGCGTATACGACCGTCCACGCGGAACGTGCCACGACGGTAAGTCCATGTTGAAGTCGACATCAGGCATCCATTCCAGCAGCGTTGGGCCCTGACGCGACGTATAAGGCACATCTATTACCAAATTGGGATACGGCTCTCACCTCGTCGGAGTACAGCAGGAAATCGCCCTTCGACTCCCACAGCGACGTCGCCGTGAACGCATGTACGACAGCGTGGCCTGATGGGATCACCCTAACGCCCGCCTTGTCCGTCTGGAGGATCCACGATGGGTGGTCGCCCGTCAGGAACACGCCCGAGAGCGTCTTGTCCGGGGCTGGCGATGTGACGAACGGGATGAGCTGCCGCGAGATGCGCCGGTGTTCTGCGAGCGCGGTCGTCTCCTGCTCCTCGGGCTGCTGGATCTCGAATGCGCGCGAGGCCATCTTGACGAACTTGACGGCGAGCGTGCTCGTGCGCGCGGGCGGTATTGGCTCCGAGCTTGGCTCAGCAGGGAGCGCTCGGTAGACAGCGAGTAGCCCGCATCGGAGGAAAACCTGGCGTGTGCGCGATCATTAGCTCGAGAGACAGTAACGTGATTCGCAAGACCGTACTAGCAAATGAGGCTGAGGCGTTGTTTCCCCGAGAGGAGCGATGATGATCTGGTCGATATCGAGCTCTTGGGGTTTGCGCGGAGGGTCCTGAGGAAGAGAGAGGGCTGGCGGGTCATATGAATCAATGAGCAGGCTCTGCAATGATGCGACTGCAGTCGTAGAGAAGGCCAGATTCAGTTTTGGGAGGGTCCATATCTGGGCGTAATAATCAATACGCGAGCACCTACCCCGATGCGTCACCATTCCACCTACCTCGACGACGCCTTGTGGCCTGCACAGCATGAGCCACTGCGTCTTCTGACCAGCGTTCATCGCCGCCTGGAGGGTGGAGGTGGTGGGCTGCGTCTCTCCATTCGCAGCATCCGCGTTTTCATTTGCGCGAGTTTTGAATATGCCCGTCGAGTCCGTGAAGAAAGATCCAGCAATGTAACGCGACGTCTTCCACCGGGAGATGAGCGTCGGAACTCGCGCGTAAGGACGAACCGCCAGCGCACCTTCTCGCCCATAGGCGACATGTCCTTCCGGCGTATCTTGCCGCGCTCGGACTCACCGATGAACAGCCCAATCGTGTCGTCTTCGCGCAGGATGAACACGAACGGGTCGCAGATACTGCTGTACTTGATCTTTGGGCGCTGGTTGTTGCCTTCCATGTCCTTGATGATCTGCCGCTCCGTGCCGTCCGGCTCGAGGACGCGGATCGCGTTCGACATCACGTGCAGGATGGCCGTCCCCTGGAAGAACGGCGCAGCGCCGACCGTGACGCCCTGCACACGCGTCGTGATTGTGATGTCGCCCTTCGGCGTGCGTGTCCCGAACTGCACACAGGAGGAACGTATGAGTGTCAGGGCCGGGGCTGTGCGCGGACAGGGGAGAGGGGCCACGCACGCGCGAGAAGCCCGGCGACGGGATGGCGTCCGTGCCGAGGACGAGCGAGTCGTTCTCGGCGTGGAAGGGGTTCGCGGGGCGGTCGTACGGCACGCCGTTCACCTTGATGGCTGTGCGCACCGGGAGCGACCAGACGCCGCGCGCGCCGCCGATCGCATGTAGCTTGCGTTTCGTGCGGGTTGGGAGATCGCGCTACGGGGCGCAGGGATGGTGCGCCGAGGTGAGCTGCAGATCGTGCGGAGAGGCGTCGCTTGGAGCACGGACCTGGAAGAGGGTGAAGCCGCCTAGCAGGCCGGAGCCTGTTGCCGCGATGAGCTCCGGCACGAAGCGGTCCTGCAGCGAGGAGTACACGGGGCAGTAATGAGCGAGGTGGCGCGGGGCAGACCCGGCACGGGGAGCGTACCCCGTTCTTCGCCAGGGCGAACGCCAGGTCCGAGATGGGGCCATACGCGGGGAGCGAGTCGCACAGCGAAAGGTGGATCACGGTCCGTGTCTTGACCGACGGCGCAGCCGAGGCAGAGGGCATCGGGTCCGGGCTCGACGTGCCATATATATCTGTTGTGAAACGGGCTCATAAGTGATCGTGTGCGTCACGCGCGGGCGTCACTCGCCGTCATCGTCGTCCAGGTCCATCGCGTTGTTGGCATCCACGACAGCCGCGGGGCCGGACGCGTCCGTGCCGTCCGCGTTGGTGAGCGGCTCCTCGACGCTCGCGGTGCGGAGGAGCACAGAGGGGCCGACCGTGCTTCCCACGAACAGGTGCTCGCCATGCGCCTCGCGGACGACTGCAGGTGCGGCAGTCTGGGCGAGCGCAGCACCGATCACGAGGCGCGAGACGACCTTGCCGTCGACGACAAACTCGACAGGGATGATGGTGCCGTCGACGAGGACGACAAAGAGCGTGCGCTGGTCGACGAACGCGATGCGCGCGCCCTCGAGGCGCAGCTCGCGCGCGCCTGCAGGCATGGGGAGGGTGGGCATGTCGCTCACGCGTGGCGACCAGCCATTCACTGGGAGGGCAACACGCCGCGTCGCCTGATCAACATGGATGACTGCGTTGCTTGCCAGGACAACGACCCCTCCCAACGCCGCTGAGCACGGGAGGAGGGACAGGCAGTCGTAAGGCAGGCCCTCCACCTTTGTGATGACGGGATATGTGCGGGAAACGAGGTCGAGCGTGAAGATGTACACCGCCATCGTGTCCTTGAACTCCTTCAGGCGGCTGCAGGGGCAAATGGGGTTAGCAGGGTGGGCAGGCGGGGAACGAGCCAACACGCACCCAGTCCATGTTTGCTGCGCCTGAAACAATACGGCGATGGTGGGGTTGTTGAAGCCGGGTAAAAAGACAAAGTCTACTACATTCCTGATGCGCTCATCCACTTCCGCCGCCAGATCGAGAACGAAGCTGGGGGAGTAAGGTACATCCCTGCGCGCCGCGGGTGAGCGAAATCACAAGATACGCAACGTTTCAGACACACCTCGTCCTAAAGTCCTGTTCCATGACGTCGAGATCCGCCTGGGATTGATAGAAGGGTAATATGGCGAGGGCATCCTTGGGTAGTGATAATGCGGCGCAACGAGATGAAGGGTCGGTCCGCAACTCGGATTTGAATAGAGCCGTGTCGAGCGAGAGCTAGACCCGACGAAATGAGGGTGAGAGACCGGCAGGGCTGCCTATCAGAAGCTCACCAGCTGAGGCGCGCGTTCATATGTGTGGATGGAGACGGTGATCAAATCATGCACCGCGGCAGACCACTCCAGCAAAGCTATCTGGGTGATGTCAGTTGACTTAGCGGTGATACATCAAAAGGGCGACGTCAACAAACTTTTGCATCCTTGAACGACACGAGCAGCCGATCGAGTCTATCTTCAGACGATGACATGATGCGAACGCTCTCGAGGCCGGTGACCGTCCCGTGGAGACGGTGTTCGCGGATAAAGTAGAAGCGGATGACCGTTGGCGGGCTCCTGGCATCCTTAGGTCCGGTGAACTGGAGGGGACAATGCGAGGTGGGTCAGCTCGGTTGTTCCAGACGGGCCAGGAACTCAGGGTTGGGGAAAAGTGGGGGCAAACAACTGGCATTGCGGAGGGCGGGGCTGAACGATGACATGAGCAGAGTATGCAAAAATACCTTTACGGAGCCCATGTTGACAAAACCTTCGCCCTGCCCGTCCATCTCCACCTCTCCTTCGACCGCTTCTGTACCTCTGCGCACGTCGGCACGTCGTTGGCGTTCATCTTCGAGCTGGGGTGATATGGGGGCAGGATCTTCTCTGACCTCAAATACGCGCAGAATGTTGGCGCGCGCGACGACAATATTGTAGAGCGCGCCGGGAGAAGATTGGCCATGTGACGTTGAGGTAGAGGGTGTAGCGGCTTCTGTCAGAGTAGATGGAGTAAGCTTGAGCGTAGTGGCATACTCCACGCCACTTGGAGGGAGAATCTCCTGATGCAACGCTTGCATGACTGCGGCCTGTGTGCAAAGAAGAGAAGTGAGCGGACCGGGGCGGGCAAGAAGACAAGAAGGAAAGTTGGCGAGATAGAGACGTCGCGACCAATGGCAATTTCCCACTTACGCGGTCAACCCCAGGCCCAGACAGCAGCTGCAGTCCGCCGTTTGCGTTGTATGAATGTGCGAGCTTCAACCCCGCGGTCGTCGTGGCCACAAACAACGATGAATCAACTCGAGTCGCCCTCGCCGCTGTCCCCCGTGGGAGAATCCCGCCGCCACGTGACCAGCGTGACCTGGTTACGCGCTCGGTTTTCCCTCCTGATGTTGCCTGATGTTGCCCGATGACACTCTGGATGGTCCGCAATGCTCGGATGGCGCGTTCTGCACGACCAACACTCTACGATCTTACGTCTGGATCTGAACAAACCGACAAATCTCTAGGCCGTCATAGCTGATCATGTTCCAGCCTCTCGGATTCGGATTGTCACACTAGGACCGCGAGATCGCTCCTCGCTGTTCGCGCGTGTTGCCACTCCTTTTCTGGGCGCACCTGAGGGCACATCATCGCATGTCCCCTATGGGTCGAGCTCGTGTTTAAAGCATGACCTGGTGAGCTGACGAGGGGTTTCCTTCCGACCATAAGACCCCTCCCTGCCTCCGTATCCTGTTAACCTCCCTTTCGACCCTCACCGCCAACCCCGTCACGCTGCACCACCTTCTGGAAAATGGCTTCCACTCGGCTCTCTCGCGGCGGGCCCGCCAAGGTCCGTACGGCCTCGCTCTCTCGCTGTGCCTCCCGATCTTATATGTCTCAGAACTTTGTGATGAATCTTCCCAGCAGAGCCCTTCGCATATTTGACAATGCCACGACTGCCCCTGGCTCCTATCCCCCGCAGCCTGCCCTCTCCGAGCAAAAATCTGCAGGCGCGCTCATGCGCATCACAAATGGCCCAAAGGCCCCCAGCCCCCCTATCGACACCTTCTTCAACCCCGCGAACTTCATTCACCGCTCAGCCATCGACAACGCATACGAGCAAAAGAGCAATGCGGGGCAGAGGAACTTCGGCATCTACCCCTCAGGCGCCAAAAATACGTTTGTCTACGAGGCATCTGTCTCATCGCAATACGACCTCTACGACGACGACTCGTTCTTCTCGGCCCCTGATGACGCCTCGATCCTCGCGCGGAGCAGCCTCGAGACGCTGCAGAGCGTTTTTGGCTACGGTGGCGATGCCAGCTCGGACTCGGATGGCTCTGACCACCCGCCCGACCGCATCATCCCCCCGAACCTACCAGCCCTCATCGAGGCGCGGAAAAATTATGGCGCAGGGATCATCAACGTGGCCCTCCCTGAGGGTGCGCCACCCAGCCCAACCCTCCAGTCGCTCTAACTAACCTCACGCATTTATCCCCTCCCCCAGGCTCCGTCGCATCCGACTCGGACACCGAGAGCACGATCACCGAGGGCGCATACGCAGGCGACGACAACGGCGACACGAGCGCACTGCAACGATACTACGCCATGATGTCATCCCGCGCGCCGCCGATCGCAGACGACCGCCGCCTGCTTCCGCCGCCTGTGTCCCTGCCCACACAGCCGCCAGGCCCCCCGCGCACGCAGCAGCCACCGGGCCTGGCAGGCCCCTCCGGCCCCGCACGGCCCCCGCCGCGCAGGCAAGACACGCAGACGCCCATGCCGCGCGACAGCCTCGTGCTGCCTGCGCCCGCGCCAGGCATGCAGCGCCAGGACTCGGGCTACGCGGGGCGCCCCGGGCTTCCACGCCGCCCGTCGCTCGAGCGCGAGCGCACGCTCCCACCCGGCCTCGCGACGCCCGGCCCCGCGGGTCCGCGCCCCCGCCGCGACTCGCTCTCCGCGCCGCCGCCCCCGCCGCCGGGCGTCCGCCGTGACTCCCTCGGTGGCGCGCAACAGCCGCCGCCGCCCCCGCGTGTGCCAGGGCCCGTCAACATGCAGGGCAGCGTGCGCCGCGACTCGGTGTCCGCGCCGCAGCCGCCTGTGCCCGTGCGCCGCGCATCGGACCCGCTGCCTGCGGGGACGGCGCCGCCCTTGGCGCCGGTGCGGCGCGCGTCGGACGCGGCGCCGCGCGGACAGGGCCAGCTCGTGTCGACGCGTGTGCGGTTCGACGATGAGAACCTGATCTGCCCGTCGCCGATCCCGATGCACGAGCGCCGCAGGGGATGGCACAACCGTCGCGGGTGAGCGCCTCCCCCCTCCTCCCTTTCTTGCGCGGTGCTGATGGCGCGGCAGGGACCAGCTGTGGACGAACAAAGGCGACTACAAGCCCGTTCCGAAGGGGCTGGAGTACCCGCCCGACCTGGCGGGCTACCCCGACTACGGCGAGGGCTGGATGAACGAGGAGGGCGTGCGCATCGACATGCAGCACCGGCTGATCCCCAAGGCGCCGCTGCGCTCCGCGCTCAAGCGCACGCGCCAGCCGAGCGCGGGCGCGCCGCCGGGGTTCGCGTCGGGTCCGCAGGTGGGGTTCGCGACGCCGGGCCCGCGGCAGTGAGCACCGACGACGACGTCTGCTGATCACGAGCCTGCTAACGTCGTCATCACGAGCGCGATGAGTATACCGACCGCCATTGCTTCTGCTGGTCGCACGGACACGATCGGTCTACGTGTGAGCATAACTTATGAGCTTAGCCGCTTTATCTATTCGTCTGCTTCAATGCTGCTTATATTATTTGGTCTCAAGCCCGGCGGCGCAGCGCAGGCTGCGTCCCGCCTCCACGTTTGTCCTGTTCTATACCGATGCATGTTGTACATATACCTCGCACGCACATGTACTTACACACAATATCTACATATATAAATCAATTTTAACACATTTACTACTTTGATGGCATCCGTTGCTCAGCTGGCTCTCGTGAGGGTGGCAACGCTGGCAGTGGGCCAGTTTGGGGCCAGTAGAGAACGAACGCCTGAACGGCTCATCGGACCGAGAGCCGGCGCGGGCCATACCGGCGGACCGGCAGGGACCGGGTCGATGCTCGTTCATTCTTTTTCTGTTTCGCTTCCATGTCGCGCGTGCTCCGCGTTCTAGAGAATTCGCGTTACCATTCCCGCGCGGAAATGCAGGTCCTGTGCAGCTGCATCACCCCCAAGGAACGAAATGCACTGCCCTAGCAGAAGGTGTCATGTTTATGGAGCTGCAACATCCCGCCGTTAAATTGCTCGCTGGACGCTATGTCCATACTCTTTTCCCCCCACCGGCCCTACCTCCCTCCCGTCTGAGTATATGGATTCCAACTGCACACTGCATGATGCGCTCTCACAGCCTTCAGACGAACGCTCTCTCCGGCATTCCATTCTCTGCCAAGGCTTTCTGCGTACCACCGTGCGCTCCCCATATATTGGCATGCGTACGGGCCGGCTTACAGTGGTGACGCGCCGTCGACGGGTAGCGCATCGACCGGGAAGCTCTTATACTTGTGGTCCGGCGTTGTCATTGGTCTAGTGCGCGCGTCGGATCGTCTGCCGAAGTCGTATGTGACCTTACTTGGCATTGGCACTCATCACCTCTTTGCGGCGCTGATCACGCTCTGCTCAGCATCTCCCGCAATGGAAACGCGCGCACCATACGGGGCTGTGTGCCGCAGATGCATTCTACTTACGCTCTTCCATCGCGGGCCCAGGCCGGTTCCAGTGCGCACGCTCACAATGCAATGACCAAAGAGGCGGTGTGCGCGCACTCGTCGCTCGTCATTCATCTCTCCACTTCGACTTGTTGCAGAAAATGTCGACAAGTTGCTGCCTCCTGTCGTCCCGCAAAAATCTATAAGAGATCTTCGTTTCTTGCCTTGAATCCCAAAACACTACTTTCATGCCTCGCTACCACCACTCTGCTTCTCTCCTCGTGGGGAAGACAATCGACAACGGCACGCTGAGGATTGAGGCGATCCTCGGCTCCGGGTCGTTCGGCGTCGTTTATCGCGCCGTCGACACTCGAACCGGCGCGCTCTACGCCGTGAAGCGCGTCGAGAAGGCGGGTCCGGGCTGGTACCAGACCCGCGAGATGGAGATCCACGCACGCGTCTCCGCCCACCCCCACGTCGTCACCTTCCACCGCGAATTCGAGGCGGGGCGCCACGCTTCTTCGTCTACGACCTCTGCGCGGGCGACCTCCACTCCGTCATCCGGAGAGTCACATTCTTCCGCGAGGACGAACTCATCAAGCGGGTATTCGTGCAAATCATCGACGCGCTCGAGCACTGTCACGCCCGCGGCGTGTACCACCGCGACTTGAAGCCAGAAAACATCCTCGTGTCCGCCGGAGCCGGCGACATCGACGCCTTCATTGCGGACTTTGGTCTCGCCACCACCAATAAGGTGACTTCTACGTCCTGCGGCACTCCGTGTTTCATGAGCCCAGGTATGCATACCTCTCGTCTTCTCCGCGTCTCCATTCGCTGATCTCCTTCCCCTGCGTGCAGAGTCCCTCGGCCGGAAACACAAAGCCTACTCCGCCGAGTCGGGTGACATCTGGGCCCTCGGCTGCATCCTCTCCGAAATGATTGCGGCACGCGCCCCTGGATGACTGCCTCCCCAGACGACAACGACTTTGCGGATTTCATTATCGACCGCACAATCATCTGCGACGTGCTCCCCCTGTCGGACGCTGCATTCCGCCTCCTCCGCGGCGTCTTCTCCATGCGCCCCGAACGCCGTCCGTCGCTCGCCGCGCTCCGCGCGCAAGTGCTGGCCATCGACACATTCTTCCTCACCGACTGCGAGGCGCGGTGCTCGGGCTGGGCCGACCGCATGAACTTGCAAGCCCTCCGCAAAAAATACGCACGCAAGCCGATGCCCGCGCCGCCGGCCGCCACCGCCCCTAAGGCAGTCGCCGTATCGTCCTCGGCGTCCGTCTACTCTTCCACCTCGTCAGAGGAGTCAGTGTATGAGTCGTGCGGCTCGTCCTCCGACGAGTCGCGCTATACGGAGTGTCGTCTTCCTCCGCATTCGACAGCTCCTCCGCGCCGTCGTCGCCCCTCCCTGCTACACCCCCTCCGCCGGTCCACATCGAGGCCGTGCGCGCGAGCGAGGCACTCAAGGCACCCACCCGGCTGGATCTGGCTGTGGCTGCCGCGCAGACGTGCTAGATGCGTATGTTGCTTACTATCTGTGATTGCTGCATTATATGTTTGGACATGGACATGGATCGCATCTTGCTTACGATACGTACGGTACTGATTGATTCTTTGCATAACTTATTTGCATAACTTATTCGGATTCGGATTCGGACATGGACTCGATGCCTGGACACCTCCTTACTATACCATTACTATACTTCTCGCACGCCCAAAGGAAACCAAACAAAGCATAGCGATACATAAAGAATACAAAGTCATCCAAAATCGCCTACATCTGTGTGCGATTCGTTGTGGGCTCTGGTTTAGTTTGCATTCTGTCCGACCTGGGCTGTCATCCGACGGAACTTGGAGCACCTCTAGTAGATATTTATATTCATCAACTCGTTTGCATTTTCTGACTTTACGAGCGTGCGTGCACGCCGCGCTGACGCGAACGCAACCGGCGTAGACGCGACTAGAGCTGACTGCTATACCTGCTGGTGGCAGCTTAGCGGCTCGCGAGTCTGCCGCGGCGCTGGCGCTGCGTACAATTACATGAGACACCCAGTTTTAGACATGATATCGTATACCGACCCATTTCATGAGGACTTGATCTCTGCAGGGTATGAGACACAGCGCGTTCTTTGCAAAGAGGACCATCGCCTGTCGAATGTGACATAGTAGTACATAGTGAGGAGATGTCATGCAGTCTCCTCACGCAGACATTAGCAACGGAAGACAGCCGCTCCGCTCTAAGGATATGGTCCTTCAGGGAGGCCAGATGTGGCCTGGAGCAGGTGGCGCGAGCTGAAGCTGAGGCTGATCTGTGGGTTCTGGCAAGATCCGCACGCCATTCGCCGCGACCGTCACGCCGCTCCGTCTGGCTTCATCGTAATCCACGCTCTCCCTGGTGGCTGGCGTGAGGCCGCCCACAAAAGATGAACTTTGCGTTACTGGAAATCTGATTTGGGATGACGACTCAGACGCTGGCGTCTACCAGCATTGATGCAGATGGCTCACCAAAGGGCCCACACCAAGCTTGCCCAGCATTGACGCCCTGCCCAGGGCAATGACGGGGACCACGAGCGACCGGAGTTTCTCCATCATATTCGCCTTCTTTCCGGTCGCCTCGACTCCGTGCAGCGATACTCGGTCCAGGGCACCCTCAAACACGGCGAAGACATCGCGTATGAAGCGACAGCTATCAAGAGCATCGGCGAGGGGACGTCCGGCCGAGTTCATTGTTGCCGTCAGCCTGCGACCATGTGTGTCCGGTGACCGTGGTGGATCGGGGCTTGGATCGGGATCGAAGGATTGAGCCTGGGAGGACATCGAAAGGGTGAATAGAACTCGCTCGGCCCTCACTGGGCTAGCAGTCGAAGGAGTTCTGGCGGAATCCACGGTCGGGGTTACTAGGCCCTCCCTTGCATAGGCTATATGCAAGGGAGGGCCTACCACAATAACTGACAGGCTGGGTGCCCCTTGGAGCCTGCTTCGGGTTATGTACGTCTTATGGTAACCCACTGCATCTATCTCATGTCACAGATGCGGTACATGATGCTGGTACTGCGAGAGGACGCAACTCGAGGAAGACGGCGGTGCCGCAGTGCCAGTCGCGGCCGCGGCAGTCCGCGGCATTTCCCGGCCGATCCTTCCAGTCCTGGAGTTCTGAGTTGTCGAGTCATCTTGAACACTGACGTTGACTCGCCGGTGACAACCGACTCAAAGTTGTGGCTTCGCGCATCTAGACATACACAAAACTATACTATGGTCATAGCCAGGCCTTGGCACGTTCCGGCGGAGTCATAGCTCTAGTCTCCGCCATTGGGCGCTCGTGCTCGTTCTGATTCCTCTGGGAGAAGCTCACATCATGGTAACCATCATCTGGCAGGGACAGCCTAGGGACTTCACCAGAAATCTACTTGATTGTACGTCAACGCGTCACCTTTCGGCGTCACAAGGTTGTACTTTTCTTGATCTCTGTTCGTTTCAGTGGAAGCCCTCCATTTTATGTCGCTTCTATACAGGATGTTCCGTCGGTGATCGCCCTCTTGATCGTGCTATTTGAACTTTAGCTGGTTTATCATTCCTCGCCATGAATGTTCCTCTTTCTCATTTGCCCGCTTGGTCGTTTTCAGGTCTCATCTTGCTGACTGCAGCATTCGACGTCCAGCCAAGTACGGATGCTAGTATCGGATCCAACATCCATTAACCAGCTGTAAGTTGCTTAAAGCTCCCCGGTTTCTTCCTCACGAAACATGTCCAGCTATGTTAAGGCTATACTTTCTGTGATTCCACTCGGTAAGCTGGTATTATTGCCTCCTGGGCGCATCACAGCGCTGATTTGAATGGCGGACTGTTTGCTATTGCTGCAGTCGTGATAGTCTACGACTACTTCCTCACACTCTCCAAAGAGGTCGAATTTTTCTGGCCTCCAAGGAACAAGCTCGGATTCGTCTCCATCGTTTTTCTCCTCAACCGGTACATTGCCCTTGTTGGAAATCTCGCTATCGCGAAGGAGCTGTTCACCTATCCGAACACATCTGTACGTACCCTACGCCTTTGAGCTGCGTGCGTCCCCAGCTGATGTGACGGTATCACCAACCTCCGTTTCCCGATGTCATAGCAGTAAGTTTGGTCCGCGAACTGAAAACCGATCAATAGTCATTCATATTACGGTATCGAAGCTGCCGGGGCGAATTTTTGTACCACGAGCTTCTGTTCTTTTCTCAGCAGACTTGCGTGGGCTGTGAGTAATTGAGTATTTGCCTAGGACGTCCTCAAGGCTGACTTGCTCTCGAATGATGGAAGTACTCTGCGTTGCGCGCGTGTACGCAATATATCTGTGCAGTCGGCGTATATTGTGTGCCCTAGTGATTCTATCACTCGCTGGCCTGAGCACTGCTATGGTGCGCGCGTCGACCCCCCGGGTCGGATCAGTCGCAAACGGTGATTTACAGTGGTCTACCGTCACTGGGACGGGCTCCGATATCATTCAAGTGGCCTCGATAATTTCTGGTTGCAGCCAATGGGTAGGACAAGACGCGTATGTATATCATTCGGACGCTCGTTCACCGTATTCATGATCCTATATCTCCAGCGGACGTGGTGTGTTCTTTTATTGGCGAGGTAATCAAACAGATTATACAACGTCTCTTAGGCTTAGCGATAACATGGGGGAGCCTCTCAGTATTCGACACCGTTATATTCTTGATGACACTTTACAAATCACTAACGTTCGGCCGCGACGGCGTGAGGCTCCTAGATGTTCTAATGCGTGATGGTATGTGCCCAGACTTCGATCGTTGAAGAAACTGACAACATGTCAGGCACTGTATTTTTCACGTACCTGCCCTTTTTGCTTCTGTTTCGCTTTGCTAATCCAAGTTTAACACAGGCTCATCGTTCTCGTGAACATCATGAACGTCATGGTGCTCTGCGTCAGTCCCCATTATTTCACTCCATCGTGATATAACTCTGACACAGGCAACATAGTTTGCTCCTGTAAACAATCTGATCATGTTGCCGAAGGCTGTTAACTTATCCGATGCTCTCCAACACAGCCCCTGCTCCGGAATTCGTCTCCAGGCCTCACGAATATGTCAGTTCTCGCGGTTCAATCCTGTGTCGTTACCAATCTAACGTGCATATAGGCTGGCTACGGTCATGATCTCCCGCCTTGTGATCAATATACGTGCGGAAAATCACCGCCTATGTACCGCCGCTCAGGAAATGACCAGTCCAACTGTGATTGAAGCGCTGAATGTGGTTGTCATTTCAATTACCGGCTTGGGTGATATCCGTCCCGATCCACAAAGTACAACAGATGATATGTGCTGAGTCGTAGTATCACGGTGAGAATAGATCTTCCGCCGTTTCTCATTCAGAGAAGTGCAGCTGGAATCCTTCGCAGGACGAAGGCCTGCCCCAGAAGAACGATAGGATAATTTATATGATGTAGATACCATGAAGCTCATGTACTAACATATGCAATCTATTGTGACCCTCAATTAAGAGCCCTCCCAAGCGTTCGAGAACAGGAAACAAAACGGTGTTATACGAGTGAGCAAGGAAGTTGTGCCAAGTGTGGTTATTCTACAGAAACTCGAATAGGTGATTTGATAACAAATAAGGTCTCTTGTGCAACTTTACGCATGCCACCAGATAGCGCAACATAGTCCTCAATTACACGAACTGCATGGTCAACATGCGATCCTTTCTTCTTTGCCAGGACGAGACCTATAAATGTCAGGAATTCATCGATAATGTACCCCGGAACCTCATCAGCGGGTGTGTCGTTATTCGCGGACAAGACCTCGTGGAGGAGAAGAACAAGGAGGCGCTGCGTACCGACAGATATACTGTGGGCCTCTATCCATGCAGACGTGACGTGCCTGAACGTGCCGATGAATATTGGGCGGGATGAGTGGTATATCGTGGCCTTGCTGGATCGGACTGCAGACATGAAGAGCTCCAGCGTGTACGCAAGGCCACCATCACGTAAGTCTTGCAGACGCCACAGTTGCGCCTTCATAAGCCCTGTCGTTTGAAGCTGCGCCTTGATTGAGGGTACCTGCAGCTCGGGCGCACAGAGGTCTCCCAGCGTCTTCGACTGGGATAGGCTTACGCCCCAGCCTTTGGTGGCGATGTCACGAAGAGCCCAGGCACAGAGCCAGAGGCGTTGAACGAGCAGGCGAGGAGGGATGAAATGTGGCATGAGATATGTCGGTGTTGCGCGCATGCCCGTTTCAGGCATTTGACGTGAGTCTTGCTGCCAACGTAGGAGGGCGCCAGGGAGGTATTCGACAATACCGCCAGATGCGTGCAGAATTGTCCGCATAAGAGTGATGATTGCCTCGTCAATATCGTGGGCCCAGCCGACACTGTTCCACGTGTATTCAAGCTCGGCGATGTCGTGCTTGTTCTCCGACACGATTTCGTGGAAGAGCTCTTCGGCTTTGTTTGGCTCCACCTCGCGGTTCAAGGCGACGCGCAAGTTGTCGGCAGCGCCCCAGCCATTCTTCACGCATTGGTCAATGATTTTGGCGGTCCTGGCTGCGATGTCGTCGCTGGTACCGCCCTTCTCTCCGCGAACGTCCGCAAGGCATTTGATTACGCGTTCTGCGGCGTTCCGTACGCCAGAGGTTTGCAGCACTTTGGACATGGTGATGAGGGACATACACATCCAGCGGACCATGAACATGGAGTCGAAAAGGCTGACGATGGATGGGTCGCGAACCCTTCGTTCGGTGTCGCCGAGGTAGGTGAGGGTCTGGGTTAGGACATCAGCCTCCGCGAACCATTCCCACTGGTTATTGCGTTCCATCGACAGCACTAGCGACAGCACGCCATCGATACAGGCGCGTGCGCGCTTGAGTCGTGCCTCTTCGGTGGGAAGGATACCAGGGTCCGTGCATGTCTTGAGCATGCGCGTGATGCGGCTACCGAGGTCCTGGAGGGTACCTTCGCGGTGCGCGAGATTTGCGGTGGCGTGGGTGATGGAATGAGAGAGGTCTGGAAGGGTTATGGCTTGACCGGGTGCTGCAGTAGCTCGCGCGGGTATACGCCCATCCTCCTCGCCTCGTAAGACGGTCTCCCAGACCGCCCTGCCCCACTGAGAGTTGAGTGAGCCTGAGATGCCAAGGACGAATGGCTCCAATTCGCTGTTCTCCGTCAGGTTGTCTATTACCCAACGAATGGCGCGCGCGTCGCGCTGCTTGCGAGCGTCAGATTCTTGCATAGCCAGCTGAGCACGGCCCTCTGTCATATTGGTGCTGATGCGGGTCCGAGCGCTGCCAGTGCCATGGTTGATGCGTCTCCTCCCCCGAATCACTTGGAAGATGTACCAGAAAACACCAGAGAGAGGGCTTTGATACGGTGACTGGGGGTTGAGTATCGGCGCTACGATGGTCCAGAGATAAAGCAAGGCGCAAACGGCGATCACAGTGGTGGTGGAGATAGCAGTAGGGGTGTTGATGCCGAAAAGAAAATCGACAAGTCCGAGGAAGAACAAGAAGAGAGAGATGTGGATGAGCGCAGGCACGCCTTCGACGATTGCAGACATGTACCACCCATCAGCACCTTCATACAAAAACTGCCGGATTCGGGCGCGTTTAAGGGGGTGGCTGTACCGCTGGAAGACGTGCATATAGTCGCGAACCCACTGCTGAACGATTGTTGCGGCGAGCGCAGCCGCGAGGCTGAAAACCAGACTCATGAACCAGTAGACGTTGACCCTGACGTCAGACGGTGCCGCCTGGAAAGGTGGATACTGGGGTGGGAAGTTGACTGTGACGGGGATCGGCGATCCACTGGCTGCGAGTTGTGCCGAGATCTGTGACAGAATCGCTACGGACTGTCGGGTGTAGTAGACGTTTTCTTGCATAGGGTCGGGGGTCAAGTTCTGGTAACTCTCGGCAAGAAATGCGGTCAAGCTGGCTGAGAACAAGCCGGCCTGAAGAATGAAAACTCTTTTAGTACACCTTCCGGATGATAGAGCCCGCATATAAACGCACAAAAATGAGGACCCCCTCCATGTCATCTTTCCAGGTCTCAATCAGTGCCTTATCATGGTGCTCGGCTTCTTCGACGTACACCGACCACAACTTGGCAGCCGGTTCATCGTATCCTTGACTCTCCTCCGGCGTCCTTCCGGCGCCTTCGCTGAACACGATGCGAGTGTCGTCGCCGGGGCCGAGATGAGACTCCTCGAGATGGTGCTGGCCACCTTCGGTGTCTCTAGGTAGGGCGGACTTCTCAGATACGCTCTGTTCCTCCCTCAGCACTACTTGCAAGTCCCGTCAGCTGTCGAAACGAGATGGGCCGCGAGTGACAAACCTCGTCCTGAGTCCTCGGGCGGCCCTTCGCCGGCGGCACCTCTTGTTTCATCGTTAGAAATGATGCTGTCTGCGTCCTCTGCCATCGATGACATGCGGCCTATGCTATATAGCGAAGGACTGCCTGAGTGCTCCGTCACAGCGGTGGAAAAGACGATGACACAGCCTAATATTGGCCCAATCCGAATGCCTCAGCACGGTTGTCGCGTGTCGTTGGAATTGGTCAGAACAAATTATGTAGGGTCCCGGTCCTCCGTATGGAGACACTGAGAAGTCGGTATATTCATCGACTTGTTTGCATTTTTTGACATTGCAAGCGATCTATGTGCATCCATGCGCGCCGTACGGAGAATGTAACTGGTGCAGAGCCAGTGGAATATTAAGTATCACAGCGGCTTTCAAATTTACAGGCCCCTTTGACGTCCCATTAGTAGTAGCTAGGCGGAGTTGCTCGCTTACACTCGCTTATGCATTATTTTGACACGAAAGCTCGGGAAGTTGACAGGCACACAAATGTGATTGGTTCTGGGCCGCTTATTTGACCTCCGCTTAAGCTTGTGCCCATTCCTACTACTAATGTCGTGTCAAAGGGGCCTATAAATTTGAAAGTCGCTGTAGGAGACGTGACTCTCCCCGAGTTACACGCCCTCGGATTATGTCAGCTTTTATTGCAAAGCTGTCGCGCCGATGGCACCGTGACGTGATCTATTCTCGCTGGTCATACTCGTTTTCTACTATATACCATCACCAGCCAGCACTAGCACCAGCTGTGGTCACCGGTGCGTTTCGCCTTTTCCGCACCCGTTGGCGATGTTGTAAATGTCCTTCTGAATCAGGATACAGGGCTGGGGCCTTTGACCCTAGATGGCAACGAGCGCTAAGTATGACTAGACGATTGGACGCCGGACGGGGCTCAGTCCAGGCGCTCGTTCGTGATGGTGCGCCTAGACGCTCGCCCTCTCCGAGGCAGAGGTAGAATCATGCTCGCAGGTGCCCTGTTTTTCACACAAAATACCCGCCACTTTGTGCAGCACCACCTCTCGTGACCCCAGCCGAACGCAGGGCTATATTCATGGTGAATTTTTCGAGCGTCCTAGTAATGCACGTCAGTTGGAAGAGCCACGCGTTCGTTGCAATGTTAAGTAAAGGTCCCTCCGGCTCGCTCCTTTAAGATATCTACGACTCTTCTCTCCCTCGGATGACTCAAGGACGCCGACACAAAGCCGCTCTTGTGAGATCTGATGCCAACGCTCGCCAAAGTGTTCGTCTGTAAGTCGATCTCTACCTGGATCAACCTGTGCCCACGGACCTGCAGATATCGCGTTTTGTGATCATCGGTCTTCACGCGGAAGGCACGGCGCTGCAACCCATCACACGGAAGACAGGAACAGCCATTGGGTTCCACAAGCGCTTCCATGCGCCACAAGAGCGGTGGCAGTACACGTCTTTTTCTACATCCCTCAGTAGTGTTGCGAGACCACTGCCGATCCTAGGCATAGAACAGGAGCCTCTGTCGATAAGATGGTTTCAAGCATATAAGTAGGTTTTGCTATGCCGCGTGGTGCGTGGTGAACAACCCGAGGGCAGATCGAGGAAAGGATGTATTGGTCAAATGAGATGAGTGCAGACAGTCGACTTGATCCGTTCCCGTGACCACGTCAATCAGAAGGTCCCAGATGTCCTATGGGCTAATGTACAGCGACATCCCGGTTTCCGAATGGTTCAAGTGCACGTTTGAACAAAATGCATCATGGACATCATGATTAGCATGCCGTGTCGATGAGGTGAGATTGGTCGCGGCGCGGCCTGCATGATGAATTCGCGGCGTTCCCCGGTCGGTCCTTCCAGTCATCGGGAGCCCATGATAGCCACCATCTGGCAAGGACGGCCCTTGGACTTTCACCAGAAATCTACTTGATTTTACTCCACCTTTTGGTGGCACAAAGCTGTACTTCCTTGATCTTTGTTCGTTTCAGTGGAAACCCGCCATTTTATATTGCTGCTACACTGTATATTCCGTCGGTGATCGCCCTCTTGAACGTGCTATTTGAACTTTGGCTGCTTCATCATCCCTTGTGAAATATTCCCTCTCTCATTCACCCGCTTCGACGTTTTCAGGTCTCACCTTGCCGATTGCAGCGTTCGATGTCCAGCCAAGTGCAGACACTATCAGATCCAACATCCTTTAGCCAACTGTGAGTTGCTTAGAGCGTCCCGTTTCTTCCTCACAAAACGTATCTAGCTATGCCAAGCACGTACTTGCTTTGATTCCACTCGGTAAGCTGGTATTATCGCCGCCTGGGTACATCATGGCGCTGATTCGAACGGCGGACCGTTTGCCATTGCTGCAGTCGTGACGATCTACGACTACTTCCTCACACTCCCCGAAGAGGTCGAGTTTTTCTGGCCTCCAAGAAATAGGCTCGGATTCGTCCCTATAGTTTTCCTCCTCAATCGGTACATTGCCCTTGTCGGGAATCTCGCCATCGCGGGGGGACTGTTCACCTATCCGAACCCATCAGTACGTACCCTACGCCTTTGAGCTGCGTGCATCCCCAGCTGACGTGGCGGTGTTGCTAACCTCCGCATTCTGATGTCAAAGTAGTAAGTTTGGTCTCCGCGAACTGAAAATCGAACAATAGTTTGACAATAGTCATTCAATTTATGTCGAAGCTGCCGGGGCGAGTTTTTGTACCACGAGCTCCTGTTCTTTTTTCAACAGATCTGTGTGGGTCGTGAGTACATGTTATCCGCCTAGAATGCCTTCATGACTGACCCTCAAATGATGGAAGTGCTCTGTGTTGCGCGTGTGTACGCAATGTATCTGGGCAGCCGACGTATATTATGTGCCCTGGTGGTTCTATCACTCGCTGGCCTGAGCACTGCTATGGTACGCGCATTGACCCCCCGGGTGGAACCAGTCACGAACAGTGATCTGTAGTGGATTACAATCGCTGGGCTGGGTCCCGGTATCCTTCAAGTCACCTCGATAATTCCTGGTTGCAACCAATGGGTGGGACAGGATGCGTACGTAGCATCATCCGAACACTCGTTCACCGTATTCATGATCCTCTATCTCCAGCGGACGCGGTGTGTCCTTTTCTTGACGAGGTAATCGAGTTGCTTATACAACTTTTCTTAGGCTTAGCGATAGCATGGGGGGGCCTCTCAGTATTCGACGCTATCATATTCTTGATGGCGCTTTACAAATCACTAACGTTCGGCCGCGGCAGAGTGCGGATCTTAGATGTTCTGATGCGTGATGGTACGTGCCCAGACCTCGATCGTTGAAGAAGCTGACAACACGTCAGGCACTGTATTTTTCACGTACCTGCCCTCTTTGCTTCTGTTTCGCTTTGCTAACCTAAGTTTAACACAGGCTCATCGCTCTCGTGAACATCATAAACGTCATGGTGCTCCATGTAAGTCCCCATCATTGAGTCATTCCATCGTAATATAACTCTGACACAAGCAACATAGTTTGCTCCTGTAAACAATATGATCATGTCCCTGGAGGCTGTTAACTTATTCGATGCCCTCCAACATAGCCCCTGCTCCGGAATTCGTCTCCAGGCCTCACGAATATGTCAGTTCTCGCGGTTCAATCCTGTGTCGTTTCCAATCTGACGTCCATATAGGCTGGCTGCGGTCATGATCTCCCGTGCCATGATCAATCTACGCGCGGAACATCACCGCATATGTACCGCCGCCCAGGACATGACCAGTCCAACTACGATTCAAGTTTGGGAGGTGGCTGTCGTTTCAAGCACCAGCTTGGGTGATATCTGCCCCGGTCCACTAAGTACAACAGATGATATGTGCTAAGTCGTAGTATCACGGTGAGAGTAGATCTTCCGCCGTTTCTCATTCATAGAAGTGCAGCTGGAAACCTTCGCAGGACGAAGGCCTGCCCCAGAAGAACAATAGGATGATTCATAGGGCGCAGATACCATAGAGTCCATGTACTAACATACACGATCCATCATGAGAACTCGTAGCGATTCATACAAATGGCATTCGAACGCGGATAGGCAATTGACGCGTTTGGCGAGGTCCAGCGCACCTCGTGGATTAAGAAGTCGCACGAGCCGCAGCGTGCTCCACACGAAGAATAAGTAAACCTCGCGCAGCCACTGGAGCCTGCAGGCAGCGACGCGATGGCGGGCGTCGGGCGAGGGCCAAGTCTCTTACTGCGCCAACGATGGCAAACATCTAGCTCAGTAGCAAGCACTCACACTTCAGACTGAGCCCAAGCTGGGGGCCCACCGGCTCGCTTCAATATCACCAACCGCCGTGGCGACCGCACCGTGTATACGGCCCTTCGACCGACAACTAGCCTACACCAACCAAACACGACAACCACCCCGCGCGACAATTCGAGCTCAGAACAAGAAACCTCGGGCGATACTTACTTACAAGCTGGCTTTACATTCTCCCCCGCGCTTACTTGGACTGGCGGGACCTCGCCGCGCCGGCTCAGCCGCCGCGCTTCCCGCGCCAGCCGCCGCCCGCGCCGCCGAGCACGCCGCCGAAGCCCGCAAACGCGCCGCCGGGGCCGGGCGCTGGCGCTGGAGCAGGTACAGGCGCAGGCGCGGGGTTCGCCAGGCCGGGCGGCGCGGGGCCCTCGCCGGGCCCGTTGACGGGGCTGCCGGGGCCCTTGGGGTGGAACGTCGGGCGGAAGGACGACTGCGGGACGGCCTGGATCGAGAGGAACCTGTTCGGCTGCGGGCGGTCTTCCGTGTTGTACTGCGGGGGGTTGGGTGAGTGGGAAAGGGATGGGAGGGGGCCAAGGAGGGCGGGAGAGGCGCACCTGGAACTCGAGCCCGATGCCGTCCGCCTCGGAGACGTCGAGCAGCTTGACAAACTTGCGGCCGATGCCGTTGATCTTCTCGACGTCGTCCTTGGAGCGCATCCAGAGCTGGATGCGGTCAACCTTGGAGCGCAGGCTGACGACCGCGCCGCAGATCTCGTCGCCCTCGTCGAGCTCCTCGCCGACGAGCGCCATCGTGAGCCACTGCCACGACTGGTCGAGCAGCGCAGGGTTGTTCTTCATCGTGAGCACCCACTTGCCGCCGTGCGCGTTCGCGGGGTCCTCCCACATCGGCTTGATGCCCGATTTGAAGAGGTGGTAGTTCGAGTTGCGCTCGAGCTTCGAGGGCGGCTTGAGCCAGTTGAAGTAGCGGCAGTACGACTCGACCGTGTCAAACTCGCCGATGGTCGTCAGCCCCGCCTCGTACACGCCCGCCTCGGCGGGCGCCGGGTACGAGCTGTCCGTCGCGGACATCGGCGTGAACGGGATCTTGGCCTTGGTGTCGTGGTAGACCGTCCTAGTCAGAGGGGGTCAACACGGGCGCCGCCGGTGGGACAGCAGAGGCCGCGGGCGCACCAGGCGTGCTGCAGCGGATGCTCGGGCGGCCGGGTCATCACGCCGGGCGTCTTGGGGTCCTCGATGGGCTCCGCCTCGGGCGGGACGGGGGTGCCGTCGACGCTGAGCGTGCGCGTGCGCGCATAGCGCGCGGTGATGGCGTCGAGGCTCGGGATGTTCTTGTACCCCTTGGTCTTCTTGACGGGCTTGTCGCCCGGCGGGGCGCTCTCCTGCGCGAGACGCTCGACGCGCTCGGTCGTGAGGGCGTCGCCGGTGCCTGCGTCGCCGTTGACGGAGCCGGTGGTCGAGTTCGGCGGGGAGGTGGAGAGCGCGGCGGGGGACGTGGAGCGGGTCACGGGCGGGATGACGGCGACCGAGTCGCTGGCGGACGCGGCGGTCGAGACGGAGGCGGTGGAGCCCGTGCGGAGGAGCGAGGCGGCGAGGCGCGGGCGGGCGGCGGCAGCAGCGGCGGCGGCGGAGTGGGCGGGGGCGGGGTGTTGGCGCCGATGCGGGCGGCGAGCTGGTTGAGGGACGGGAGGCGGTTGGCGGAGGACGGACGCTCTGGTTTGGGGACGTGGAGACTCGGCTGGGAGGCGTCGCTGCTCATCGCGCTGCTCGATGTGCTCGAGTGTTTCTCGATTGTAAGTCGCTCCGAGTGGCGGCTGCGAACAAGCAACAGCGCGCCAATATTTAAAAACCAAGTAGATCTGCCACTGCCACTGCCACACTTTTTTTAATCACATCAACCCTTGATCGCGCAACGTCCGCTACGTCGCTATTCAGTATCACCTGAAGTCCCTACAGTATCTCTGTGTTCTTGTTTCCGGCGTCCAGACATCGCAACACATGTTATTCTTGCCTCGAACGGTCATAGCAGGTCCAGTTTCACGCAGATAATCATTAATCAGTCTCTGCGTCGCCCATCGACTTCTCAAATTGTTTGTTCTCAACATCAACGATGATCGTACAACAAAGTACTATAGTCTCCTCGACTCTCAAGTCGACCACCTTTACTGGTTGCGGCTGAAGCGCGCCTTGGCCGAGTTCAACAAGTACTCCTACAGCCAAATCAGCACACGCCCGCGCCGCACCTACCCACCCCGCCCGCGCACTCACCGCATCAAAGCTATTCTTGAAGCTCTGCCGGCTCGTCACGTCCGCAAAGTAGCGCTGCAGCCGCGCAAACTTCTCGCTCTTGAACACCTCCTCGTACACGCGCGGGCCGGTGCCCTCCGCGAACTTGCCGACGTCGTTGCGCAGCTGCAGCTCCCACCGCGCGAGGAACGGCACGAGCGCCGCGTCCGCGATCGTGAAGCCCGGGCCCGCCGCGAACCCCGTCTCCGGCAGCAGCGCCTGCACGTCCGCGAGCGCCGCGACGAACGCGTCCGCGCCGCTCGTCTCGCCACGAATGAAGAGCGCCAAAAAGGCGGGGAAGAGCCGGCTCGAGACCGCGTCGATGAAGAACCGCACGCGCGCGCGCGCGACCGGGTCCGCGGGGAGCAGGCCCGACTGCGGGTACAGGTCCGCGACGAACTCGAGGAGCACGAGCGACTCGGCGATCTTGGCCGACTCGGGCGTCGGGTGCTCCGGGTCCGCCTTGGGGCTGCCGTAGACGACGGCGGGGACCTGCGAGGTACGATGATGAGCTGTGAATGGGGTTGTGGGAGAGAGAGAGCGGGCGGACCTTGCTAGCGGGGTTCACGCGCGAGGCGTACCACTCGGGCTTGTTCTGCAGGTCGATCTGATACCGCCCGATGTCTGCACCCGCCTCCTGGAAGGCGAGCTCGACCTAAGCCATACGTCATCGCTCAGCATGCAAGTCCAACAAGCCGGCTGCGCGCACGTACCCGCTGCGCGAACGGGCAGACCTGCGATGGCAACAGCGAAGCCGCCGATCAGCCGCATATAGCACGCTGCGCAGCACTGCGGCGCACCTTGGCAGTGTAAAAGATGATGTCTGGGGTGGCCATGATGTCGATAGGTGGTGGTTGCGCCTGGGTAGGTAGAAGCCACTGGGCGTGCGCATCGGCTATATATACGCCACAGGCAGTCTGGTATGCGATCGTCTGCCGTGTGCTCTCACGCAGATGACGAGCGATGGTGCTATCGTGTCGGTCATGCGCTGCATCTCGCCGTGTGGGGCAACGGAAGGCCGCGCACGGTCGTGTCTAAGCAGGAACATTCTGTGTTCTGTCGACGAGCTTGCTTAGACATCCGTTCTGTGTGTTGACTCAGGCCCATGACGCGATGGCCTCCGTAGGCTTCAATTACTTATCACGATCGTGTGCATCTAGTTCGCTCCAAGTGATTACCAGACCGCAATGTGTGCGATCATTCACGCGGGGCGTAGATTGTGCAACTTCACAGGGGACATGGATCAGCGTCAGAAAGCAAGTACGGTATCAGTGACCCTCGTATGACTCAGCCAGTAAGTACTCCTGCACGTAGACAGGATCTAGATGTCACACCGCAGCTACGATCACTTGGAATAATGCGCGGGTCCAGGCTGGGAGCGCACACTGGAAGAACCCTTACTCATCCAACTTTTCGCGACGCCCCGTCACGCAGTCAGCTCAAGAGACCGCCAGACGCGGCACAAACGCAAGCAGAATACCAATCAACTTCCGCAAAGTCAATCAGATACCCAATAGCCGATATATTGTGAGCCGACATCTACACACATTCATATACAGTAGCGCACCGCCGACCGACAAGCAACGCTGAAGTGCCGGCGGTTCACTTGTTTATTTCCCTAACGATTATCCAATGGCCCTTAGATAAAGTATCACATGACCTAACGATCATTATCTGCGAGGTGTTTGTGGGTGTCGTCTGTCCGCGACGAGGGGTATAGAGGACGGAGATGAGGAGGGGTGCAGAACAGCGCGCTTACGCTTAGAACCCCCACTCGAGCGCCTCGAACATCGCAGGCACAAGCATACACGAGACGATCCCGATCCCGGCGTACACGACCACCCTCGTCAACACTAAGAAAAGCGAAAAAAAAAACGGCACGCATGAGCGCATATACGCGGCGCAGACAGGAGAGGTAGAACACGCACCATCCGCATCATAATGCTTTACTCTGTCGTCCTGCGCCCCGCCTTCGTTCGCCTCGAAGGTGACCACCTTCTCCCCGCCGGCACCCCGGCGCTTCACCGCTCCGGCGGCCCGCCCGCGCAGCCCGCTTGCGACGCCGTCGACGACCTCTCCCGTAGCAAGGTCGAGGTCGATCATACTCGGCACGGCGCGCAGGGTGTGCGGCGGCCCGTGCGAGTACTCGGTCGCGGGCGTGTAGTGACGGCGGTGCGGAAGGCGCACGGGGCTCGCGCGCGCGAGCCACCGGAACAGCGGCGGGAGCAGCGTCTGCACGCTCGGCTTGGCGAGCATGCGCCACCCGAACACCGCCGCGATGCCCGTCGTGAGCTTCAGCAGCACGAATAGCGTCCACGTCGCGGCGGCCGCAGGCGAGTCGAGTGCCGCGCCCGGCGTGACGGTCGTGAAGCGCGCTGGGTCGAGCGCGGGGACGCGGTGCGAGCACCAGACGCTGATCAGCAGGCCGAGGACGACCGAGACGAATGCAATGGCGTCTTCGAAGCAGGGGCAGTCGTCGACGGGCGACGGGTGCTGGTTGACGAGCAGGAGGCACACTGCAGTAACGGTCAGCGGCGCTGCGGGGTGGTAAGCAAAAGGCAACGGCGACGGCAGGGAGCTGGCGACGTACCGTTCCAATCGCTGTGCGCGAGCCACTTCTCGACTGCCGGCATCAGGAGACGCTGCATGACCCAACCCACCACACCGAGGATCAGGCCGGCAGAGCAGTCGAGGAACCCGTGCATCCCCATGTACAACCGACCGCCCAGGATCGACAGCATGTAGACAACAAAGCCAACGTTCCAAGCAACAAAGGTGGTGGTCGAGATGGAACCGGCGCGATGGAGGTCGTAGATATGGGAGCCAAGGAAGAGGGTAATTGACATGGAGTTCGTCGAGTGGGTCGAGGGGAACCCGTACTCCAGATGATGGCTACCAATAGCTGCAACACAATCAACATCGATTGTACAACTGGAATGTGGGGACTTACTAAGCCGGGTGACTGGAGGAGCGAATGGTCGCGGAGAGCAAACTAAATCTTTTAAAAATGATGACGAATACAGCCCAAAGGCGAGGGCGTAGCAAAGCCTATAATAGGAGATACGTTAGCCTGAGGGGGCCGCCAAAAATGACGAGACCTTACCCCCTCCCTAAATCATGGTGACCAAAGAAGAAAAGGCAGGGCAAAAATAGTAGGAAAAATGTGTGCGTCCCAAGCATAGACGTCTGCAGGAAGTACGTGTCTAGCCATGGTGTACGAACGCGCGCCTGCGGTGCTATCAGCAACCCGGATTGCAATATATACGAGAAAAAAAGGCACCTGCCATCTCCCGAGGACCTGACTTTCCCATTCTACCACTTTCACGCACCTCTGTCGGAGGGCCGCACGCCACGCCGGCAGGGTGTTCGTGTAGACCTCCTCGGGCAGGCGTCCAGCCGCGATACCAGTTGGGTGCGTGCCGGTGGTAAAGTTGGGAGGCGACCCGTCGCGAGGAAAGCTGGTCTTCTCGTAGGTGGGAGTGACGCTTGGCGACGAGGAGGGCGAGTCCTCGCTGGTATCGCTGTCCGGAGGCACGGCGTTGTCGGCGGAGATAGACATGTGAAGCTTGGATTTCGGCATGGCAGAGTCGTCGGGCGGCGGGGTGGGCGTCGTTAAAATGTCAAGCAAGCACGGGCGTCACAGACGTGATATCACGATCATGCGATGGCACCACACCACGAACAAGATGATCTTCAGCGATTCTCGCGTGACCCGGTCAAAGATGCGAACGGGAGCACGACAGAGGCTGGGGCGGTGGCGGGGGAAGGGTGGAGGGGCGGGGAATGGGGGGTAATTGTATGGTCGGTGTGGTTGCGAAGAGATCACACGAGCAGTCCGTAAACTCCGAACACGCCCGGACGGCAAAAATGTTATGTAAAACCACCCGACCGACTTCGGATTACTCCTTGTTATAGCCGCACCGTAAACAGCTGCAAGTGCACCAACGGCAGTGTATCCAGCAACAATTGGTATACTGGACACAGAGAAAACAGGCTACAAAGTGTCCTCGACCGTACGTACAGCGCCATCATCGTTCGGGATGTCCACTAAATCAGACTAAGTCCTCACCGAAACGAGAATCAAATCGCACTAGCCCCGTAAGGCTCGCCGGGGCGCTCGGCCAGCGAGCTCGGAACTACGACCTCAGCTGTTTGCCAGTGAGGGGACTTCACGCCAGACCCCGCGAGCACCTGCGGCTCAACCGGACCGTGCCAATGCAGAGATGCGGCGCCGTGAGTCGGGGCGGGGCGCGAGGGTAGCGTCAAGGCGACCGGAGGCGGTTTGAACATCGTCTGGTCGAACTTCGCGGACGGCGGAGGCTGCCCACCGACGTCCCACGGGTTTGGAAGCGCCGACCTGCGTTTTGGAACCGCAGGTTGGGAGGACATCGCTGCTTCAGAGAGATCGAGCCGGAGATTCTTCTGGTGGCTGACATCCAATGGCGGAGGGTACAGGACTGGGGCAGGCGCCCGCACATCGCCGCCTTTCCTGGGCTCGAACCGCAGCGGGACGACCGGTGTGCTGACAGGAATCGGCCCCACCTCTTCCATGTAGGGAGGTGCCGGCGTTGACGACTGTGAAGCAGAAGTGCTGTAGACCGGCCCTTCCTGCCTCAAAGCTACTCTGCTGTCCTCGATTGGCTGTGAGGGCATGTGGTGAACTCAGTGCAACCCTGGAGCAACCGGGGGAACTTACGGTAATGGCGTCGAGCCGGCTGTCCCATTCATGGCTCGCCCGTCTCCCAGCTTCGGCATCGCTGGCACGTTTGGCTTTCCGAAGACGATGGCGTCTGAAGAGGATGAAGCAAAGTATAGCAATGAGCACGATGATCCCAAGCACAATCGCTACGATCACGCCTGTCGAGACCGGCGAGCCATCGCCGGAGCTACGCGGGGTCAGACAAAGATGAGAGAATTGTGGCAAGGATCGCACCTCGACGAGTGAGGGATGAACACTGGGTGGAAGGCGCGCCGCCGTGTGTGCGTTCCGCTCGAATTTGACGAACTGTATACGTCATCGTCAGAAATCGCATCTGAGAGCGCGCAGAAGGAATGCGCACCTCACGATGGCGTAGTCAATGTTGAAACCCGAGCTGCAGGCGCCGCCTAGATACTTGAGGACCAGCGTGTGGTTCGCTTCCGGCAGTCCGCTCGCCGCGTACAGCAGCTCGCGTGGGCGAGACCTGGGAACCGGGCGTGCGGACGCGTTGCGGCCATTTTGTAGCATTTGGACGGATCCGTTGTCGAGTTGTGCCTGGTACGAGCCGCACGCGTACTCCCCATGCACTTCCTGTGTGATACGTTAGCTGCACAATTCGGTTCAAGGGGCGAGATACGCACAACGCCGCTGCCCTGGAATGTCAGCGTGGCCGACGCATTGGGATCCTCGGTCAGATGCGAGGTCACGATGCCATCGTACAACAATCCGATGAACTTGTTCTTCGAGCCTTCGAAGATGTCCTGCGACCATTTTCCACTGTACACGAACGCACCATCTCCATCGTCAATTGTCGCGTTGTTCACGGGTCCCGGAAGCGCGTTCTCAACAACGACATAGTCGAGGGAGAAGTCACCCTTGCCAAGGTTCTGCAGCGTCAGGTGGTGCTGCTTACTCGGGTCGAGATTTGTGCGGTTGAAGAGCAGTTGCTGGAAATGCGGGAGGATCGAGGAAGAACTGTAGTTAGTCGTCTCGATTTGATTTGACGAGATGTCTGGTGTGATGGATGCGGAGAAAGGGCCGCCGGAGGAGCTTGTAGAACTGGACGACCTTTAGTCAACTGAACACGGCTAGGACAAATGCATCAGACGTACCCATAAACATAGATCGCACTCCCTACGTGGACATCTTGAGATCAAGAACCCAAGAAGGATACACGCTCGGCTCACCATTAAACGGAATGTCGATGCCCGTGCTAGCGTTCGTCTGATGCACAGATCCAAACCCCAGCGCCGGACCCGATGCAAATAAGAAATCAGATATTGAAGCCGAATCGTCCCATTTCGAAATGTCGTTGTACGTCTGAGGGTCCGGTTTTCAGAAACGCATCCCAGAACCTGAGGCAATCACGAATACGCACAATGAGCGGCGAGGAGTCCTCGATCGTGATGTTGTACGAAGTCATGCTACTTACCGCCAAAACACACCCAGCAGCGCGCCGCGCCGAACAAACAGAAACAAAAAAGAAGAAAAAGGGAAAAGGGAAAAGGGAACGAAGGCGGCGGAACGCAGCGGGGGTGCTCAGCACAGGGACAGCATCTGTCAAGAGGGCCCCATTGAGTCTACATATATGAACGACGGAAACCATCACGGGCACAATGCGGTGCCTTGCCCGTGGGCCTGCATCGTCGCTTACAACAGTCGGGAATTTGATTCAGTGGGCCACCACATCGTTGTTGGGCAAGCTGATGTTGCTATCGTCTGCAAGGGCTGAGTCGATGGGGCGCCTAATTGCCATTCTGGGGATGCCGCGCGAGTTGCGGCCAATCAGGAGGACAGTAAGGAACGCATCAAGGTCGTCGGGCGTATGTTCGCAATGAGCCAGATGATTGCATCTAATAGGTGAGATTGGGCTCTGGTGGTAAAGAGGCAAAGAAGGCTGGGGTCGGGCATCGCTGCACTAGCGTCCCGCAAGTGTTCCGCCCACGGTCCGGTGTCGCCAGCCTCGGCGTAAGCGCGAGCACTTCAAAGCAGAGGGACAGATGCGTGTTGCCCCTTCACAGCCAAACTTGCAGGGGAAGCTTCGGGGCTAGCTTTAACTTCCGTCCGAAAGCCGACTGTCCCGGAGTTTGCCTAGAGGAGAAAAGGAAGCAATAAGACGAGCGTTATGGGCTATGCTCCGTACAGGCATCGCCTCATGTTTTAACACACTGCCCAACACGCACGCCCGGGGATGGGTTTGCCAGGTAGACGAGCCAGGGGACAACGGACTGGTTCACCGCGGGATCAGATGGTGACTGGTATAGGGGTGTGGGAATATGATAGCTGTCAGAGAAGACACGTTTCATGATTGTACAAGCAATATATGCGTGTACACAGAAGACGGTGAGACGACGCTTTGAAGCAGTATTTGATCAGTGGACGAGCAGCGACCGGTGACGAGAGTTGAAGAAAACTCCAAGGAAACTCTCCGGGAAGGGAAATAACGGGAGTCATGGAACGTGTCACGAGGCCGATGCCGCTAGTCACGTGTACGGCACGAGAGCGCCAGTGCTGACAATGGCAACGAGCACCGCTTCTGTCCCCGAACCTCCGGCGAGCTGGGCTGAGAACACCAATTTCTCTGGAATGCACTTTGCTTGAATTGTCCCGGGCCCTTTCACATAGATAGCTAGGAACTGCTTCGGAATTGCTCACGGGACCCCCTGCTGAGCAGCTGCCAGTTCTCTCTGAACAGTGTCCGACACCATCTGGGGCTGCGACGGCCCTGATCATCTGTCTGGACATTCTCGCTTTGATGGATTAAGAGCGCGCGACAACATCAACGTCATCTGTCTGCTCTGTTTCCGCCTGTTTGTACACCCTGTCTAATTTATATATGCTCAATGAGCCCCTGGACATCGCTAGCGGGAGGGTCAGCCCACCAGCACGAGAGACCAACCCGGAAGTCTTCAACATCCGGACACGGGCCGCTATCACTGCCACGATCCTAGGACAGCTTTCCTAGGTTTAGCCTTCCCATCTCCTGTTAAACGACATTTATCAACCGCTCCGCCTCCATCTACACGAACTTGACTTTGGTATCCCACCCACGAAGCCTGCGAAGTTCACGCCACATCACCTATATTATGGCAAGCGCTCCAACCCGTAGACCATCAATCGATGCAAATCATGCGATGAAGTATCTCGACCTTGTCAAGGCCGAGTTCCCTGAGGGTTCGAAGACTCATCAAGAGTTTTTGGGCATCATGAAGGGTTTCCTGGCGAAGACGTGAGTCCCGCTTCATGTTATACACACCAGTTTCTCTTTCTTGGTGTAGACGAACCGCTCATTATGCTCTGCTTATAGACTAGACGCGGATGGCGTGTCCAAGCGCATCAACGTCTTATTTGAAGGTCATCCGTCTCTCATCGAAGGGTTTTCTGCCTTCCTCCCTCCCACTAGCCGCGCTGGCAGTGCTCCTAGAACGGACGCACAAAGCTAGTCACGCAGGTCAAGGGATTGAGGGATGTGGCTTCGACTATGGTTTTGATCGGGCGTAATGAAACTTGTGATCCGCACTACGAACAGTTACAGTGGTACGACAGTAATTTTATCTAGACGCAAGACTGAAACGTGAGAGCAGCCGCGTAGTTATT
Source organism: Gloeopeniophorella convolvens (assembly GCA_022496205.1). Classification (NCBI taxonomy): domain Eukaryota; kingdom Fungi; phylum Basidiomycota; class Agaricomycetes; order Russulales; genus Gloeopeniophorella; species Gloeopeniophorella convolvens. The sequence goes on along the minus strand of WTXD01000065.1, from coordinate 8,885 downwards.
CAGGTCAGCGGAAGTGCGGTCTGTGGAAGTGCCGCAATATCCTGCTACGGAGCTTGTCGTGAGCGCACAGGGAAAGCCGCTGCGCTGTATTGTCAATGTGCGGATCCCTCTCTCCCTCGAAAAACTCGCTCACAAAGCCAATGAGCCGGTAGCTGCCCTGATTGGGGAGGTAGCCATTCGCTCCGAACATCCTGAAAATTGCGTTCAGGAGAAGCTGCTGCGTGCCGTGCACATGTCGGCTCTGTGCCCAGCCCGATGACACGGCCCCAAATACGTTTGCAAAGAACTTGCGGCGCAGCTCGGCCTCAAGCTGCCTCCGGGTCTGGTGCTTCGAGAATTGCGGGACCTACCGGAGGAACAGCTCGATGATATAGTCCAGGCCGCCGTCTTGTAGGTCATACGTGCGCCGTAGTTGCGGCCCCACCGGAGACGCTTCTGCCTCAGCACAGGCTGCAACTGTACACCGAGCTCCCGGAGGGTCTTCACCGTCTCTCGTCACTTGCCTGGGTCCTTGTCGGCCAACATGTTACGGAATTTCTGAACAAGAGAGAAGAATACTACGAGGATGAGCTTTCCCGGTTGGACATGGGTCAACCCAATAAGCGATTCGTCGTCGATGAGAGTAAGAAACTGGGAGAGCGGAAGAAAGTTCACTATGGACTTGCAGCAGCTGAGGGGGAGGAAGTACGTCAGCCAACTTGCGGCGTCCTTGGCGACGTGGTATGGCGTGTAATGCTGCAGTGGAGGCTCCCACGGAGGCAGCCACCTTCGGGCTTCAAGCGCTCTAGCGAGCTAATTGTGGATCCACAGGTACGCAAGGCCTTCTCGACTTGCTTTTCTGTCGGGTTCGGACCGCAGGGATCCAGGGCCGAATCGATATCTTGCATGCATCACCACGCCGTTTGAAGTAGCTCATCGATCCTCTGGGCGCTTTTGATTACCCCTGCCTGCGTGTTTTCTACTATACCACTCTTATCCACCACCGGGAACGCGCGAGCGAAAGCGATGATGGCAGTCTCTGCCAGTCCGCGAGGGGGGGATTCGCTAAGTTGTCTCTTGATGGCAACGAAGGACAAGCATGCCTAGCGCACGCCAAAGCAATAGTTAAACAGCAACCCGGAGCGACCATTCCCCGGGTGATCTTGCTTGTTGGGAAATGAATATCTCGCGACGTAACCGGTGACCGAGCGTTGGGACCATGGTTCGGGGGCTAGTACGCCAGTCCAGTTGAACACTGGCGTAGAAGACGAGCCATGCAGCTCTACATCTATAGCTGCCAACGCCTGTTTGCACCTTGTTTCGTCAGGTAGGGGTCATAGGAGGGCGCATGACTCGATAAAGCAAATAAAGTGCCCAACGCAGTTGCTTGCATATATCTCTGAGTGGGCCGTCCTGGGAAGGGGGTGGGAGCAGGGTATCAGATGACCGCCGAAAGACCAAAGTTCGAGAGTTTCCGGCACTCGGAGCGAGACCCCCTTGCGGATTTGGATGTCTGGGAAGTGATGCGATTATAAGGCGATCATGACTTGGCAAGCCGGTAACTTGGGCTCTGTTCTCTCCATTGAGTTGATGGTGGCTGGCTCATCTGTCTCCATTTCGGAAACCTTCATCCAGATGCCCCCGCCCCACTGTGTCCGGGATGCACATGCATGCTCAGAATCAATGGTTCGGTCTCGCTGTCTTCTGAGGATTTCTGATCAACCAGCGGACGCCCCGAATGTCTCGCATCTTGCGGTCTTCCGAAGCGGACGTCGTCAGCTGCGCCCGGCCGTCGGCCACCTTCGCGTTAACAGTCTTCCATGAACCAACAGGGTCGCAGGTGACGTACATCCGGCTGTAGAACCTCCGGAATATGTGCCAGAAGAAACTCCAAAAAGAGCTTTGGTAGGGTGACTGCGGGTTTGTGATTGGGGCGACGATGCTCCAGATATAGAGGAGAGGACAAAGGCCGATAGGTACGATAGTGGATGTGGAGACGGTAGTGTTGATGCTTAGCAAGAAATCGACTACCAGTCCGGCAAAGAGGAATAGGGTGATATGGACGGGCGCTGGGACTGCGTCAGCAACGATAGGCATGTGCCATCCCTCAGCGCCCTCATATAGAAATTGCCTTAATCTAGCACTCTTGAGAGGACTTCCGTATCTCCGGAAGACGTGCATGTAGTCCCGGACCCATTGCTGGACAATATTCGCCGTCAGCGCCGCAGTGAGGCTGAATATGAGGCTCATTGACCAGTAGATGTTGACTCTGACATCGGACGCGATGATCGAAAGTCAGGGAAAAGTTGGGGTCGCGCTGGGACAGCAGAAGACTACGGCGATAGACCTGCGATCTACTGGGAGACTGCCCCAAGTATGGCCACAGTCTGACGCCCATAGAATGCATTTTGAGCGGAATAGACCTAGAGGTTCTGATAGCTTTCCGCTAGAAATGCAGTCAAACTAGCTGAGAATAGGCCAGCCTGAGAAGCACGTCAAGATCTAGTTGTAAAAAGAGACGGGAGTTGCAATCTTACGAAAATGAGGCTGCCGTCCATATCTTCCTTCCAAGTTTGGTTCATGGCTTCGTCGTAACCTTGGCTTCCTTCCCATAGGGGAACCAGAGACCATTTGCGCGATCATAATAACCTGCAGTTGCGCCTGATTCCAGTGGGTACCGGCCGCTTTCAGCATCCATCATCGAAGAGAGGCATAGGACCGTACGCCGATCTATTGACGCAGTTTAACTGCGCGGCTACTGCTCAAAGTTCGGGCGACCGCGTCGCCATGTCCTCATAGTAGAGTCTGAAGCCAGGACCAGGCCGCTACCAAGCCCGAAGTTCACAACCCTGACATATTACGAAACAGCGCTATGAGGACCATAGGTGGATGGTCAAGAGAACCCTTTCTGGAAGTAGGGTCAAGCTCAAGAAGACAACGCTGCTCAGCGATTGCATCTAATATTGGTAGGCTGGAAGCTATGGTGGTGATGCATGATGGGGGGGAGCAACAGCAGGCTGAAACAACGCCGCGGCTGTCAAGGCCAAGCACTAGCCAATCCGGTCCGGCGGCCGGTCCGGCGATCTCGGGGTGTAAACTCGATCTGAGGTGTTGCTATTTATGGACAGCCAGAGTTAACGGTTCGAGCGCACCGCAGCTACTGGGATGCGATACGACGCCGTAGATACAGTAAGTAAGGGATAGATAAACCACAAGAAATTACTAGCCTACGGAGATGACTGCGGTGAAAGAGCCCGCATCGCCATGTTACGAAGGTCGTCATGCGCACATCGTTCGAGCTGTGCAACGGCGCTATCAATATGTGGACCTGTCCGTCCTTCGAAATACCTCCCAGCGAAAGCGAGAAGCTCCTCAATCAAGTAGCTCGGGCACACTCCCCGGGAACGTCGGAAACCGCCGCGCACCCCGAGGAGCTCACAAATGAGGTTGAGAATGATATGCTGTGTCCCGGAGTAATCCCGCTTCGTCTCCCAACCGGACGTGATGGACCTGAATGTGGCGATGTATATCTTGCGGTGTAGCTCGGTACTCATGGACGTCCTGGCTTCCTTGAATGAGAACTGGAGGACTTGTGTGAAGAGGACTTCGACCAAATAGCCCATCCCGCCTTCGCGTAAATCGTGCGCCCGCCATAGTTGCAGTTCCATGAGGTGTTCGTGAGAGAGTACAGGGCGGACCTGGATGACGAGGTCGCTTAGGGTGTCAACCGTCTTCTGGAAGTTGCTGACATTCTGCTCCTCAGAAGCACGGCGAAGGTCTGTGGCAGGGATGCATAGAGCGTGGACGAACGCGCCGGGGAGGATGTATTGAGAGCCGACGGGGACCCTTTGATCAAGGGACGAGAGAAGACGAGACAGAGGAGGAGTAAGCCTCAGCATCTTGGCTCCGAATGGTAGCTTGTAGGATAGACCGTCAGTGGCCTCTGCGATCTTGTCGGAGAGGGTGATCGATGTGCGATCAAAGCGTTCCCTCAAACCGCCGACTTCAGCCTGCAGTTGCTCCAGCGCGGCGATCGTGGTTTCTTGGTCGCGCAAGATATCCTCGACCTCCTTGTAGGTGGGATTTCGTCTGACTTGTCGAAGGGCTAGATGAAGATGTTCTAAGAGTTGCCATGCCTTGTTGAGGAGACCGTCGAATCGCTTTGAGTTAACTTTTTTTTTTTTTTTTTTTTTAAGTCTGCATTTGTATACCGCAGCAAGTGATGCTACACTAAGACGCGGTCGTCGAGTATATACGACAATTACAGGTCGGAGGTAAGGTTATGATCTAGATGTGTACGTATGAATAAGATATGAGTGCTGTGCCGGGAAATGGTTGCGCGTGGTATGATGATGTCGTTAAGGGGGGTCTGGCCGTTCTGGCCGGGGAACCATGCAGCAGTGCGTAGCTTGAATGAATGCGAGCATCGCGGCTCCGCCTTCTGCGGTTCCGAAGAGTTTTGCGAGTGAGTAGTCTCGGTCGATAGGCCGGAGGTGAGTGGCTCGCGCCGCTTTGAGTTAACCAAACCCGCATTGGGTTTCACGTGACCATTATCCGGGCCGTCGACTCCCCAATATGCGACCGCGACATCAGAAAAAAGGCGCGGGGATTGCCCCGGGTTACGCCGACCGACCGAGCACCGAAATGGGCCGAAATAGGCCGCTGTTGGGTTAGAGCCGGTTGTAACCCCGCAAAATCTTACATAACCGCGAATTGAGCGTCGCACGGCATAACCGTGCTTTCGTGCCGCTCTTATGGCAGTTGTGATGGATTGTGACCGGATTGCATCCCAATTATAATGTACTTAGGGGACAACTACACTTTTCCCGTGCTTCCCAAGCATATGGGTTGTAAGGACATACTGTCCCTGCTACCATGAGGTAGTAGTTGGTCCACAGAGACCTTGAAGTTTGTCCTGAGCAGCAGTGCTTCAAGCTCGAGCTTCGACCTCACACCAGGTGGATGATCTGAACCATCGGATTTATATTAATCAACTATATACTACATTTCATTACACAATACTCAGTAGACTCAAAGCTAACCCTAATCCGACATCAGCACAATCTACTGACCCCTACAGCACTCTAAAACCTCACGAGTCACTGACCGATTCAGTAAGGGTGGTGGCGGAAGTCCTAAAGATTATAGAGGGTAATGATAGATACAACTAGGTGCAAATGCATATCAGCTCCACCAGGGTGAGGGGGCAAGTGCACATACCTCGAATGTAACACTAGCCTGACTTCACACTGGTGGCATAGCATACCTACATGGCGATCAGACCTGTGATAATGTGTCTACCTCATTATTTAAATACCAGTTCGTAATGAGGCAACTCACAAGAAGGCACATAACATACGATGTGACATTGCAGACACCGTGCGCATGGTCTTCACCATACAGCCTGTACATGCGCAGACATCACTGATGTACCCAAACACAGCACACCGTGGCCACACATCCTCAAGGCCAACAGCATGCACCTCGGGTACCTGGGTAAAGGAGTTCGTGCGATGAGGAAGTGAGCGGACAAGCACGCCGTGCAGCACTGTGATCAACATACTGTATACTGTTCATGGTCACAATATGGTCTAGGTGGCGTAGCAGACATACCTTTGGGTCGACGTGTTCCTGAGAGGGATAGTGTAATGCCTACAGAGCTTGCACAGGAACCCGATGTTTTGCATGGTAAGGTATGACAAGATAAAGCCTGAGGAATGCGGGTCGCGATGGGATGGTGGCAGGGCGTACAGTTGCGCACCAGCTGGCGTCCATGACGGCGCGAAACGACGTCATGGGGATAAGGCCGCCGCCCTTGCCCGAGATGTAGATGCCATGCTTCATCGAGCACGGCAGCGTGATGACGCGCGTGTCGTTCGGAACGGAAGTGCTGCATGGTGATGGGGCAAGAGTGGGTGAGCTGCCGCCAGAATTCGAGGTAATGTGACCACGCACCCTAGAGCGCGGTGACGATTTGTGCGTGTTTGCATCCAGTGTCATGACGGGCTCCGTTCCGCACGTGGGGTGCCGACGGGCGGGGAGCCCCGCGTGCAAAGTTGAAGGCAGGGCCGCAGCCCTCACCTGCAGCGGCATAGCCGTACTCGTCAGAGCACGGTGGCGGTCCTTTGCGGCGCGCGAAGGCGCGTGGGTCCAAGTTCGCGGCGGCAAGCGCATAATAGCGCGTCGGCGTCGAATTTGAGCAAGACACAAGGGCAAGGTCGCCGTCCTCAGTCAGGGGAAGACTACCGTGTTCTGACAAGCGTGGCAGCGGAGTGAGAGGGCCGTGCGCAAGGATGCGCCGCGGCGTTGTGCTTGAGTGGGACATGACGGCGATTCCACCGTTCTCAGTCGGGACCTTGAAGCTGCGTTCTGCCAAGCATAGCGGTGTCATCGTGAGGCGTGCATCAATACACCCCGGGTGTGCGTCACCGCGGTAGACGTGTTGCGGCGCATTGCTGCGCCACGTCACGGCCGCACTGCTGCGCGAAGGAATTCGCGACGGCGGGGCGGTGGATTTGGGGACTGCGACTGTGGCGCTATACCAAGTTAGTATATACCTTAAGCTGACCAGCCTTGTCCCTCATGGACCTCATGGATCTAGCGTGGGAGGCGTTGAGGAAAGAGGCAGCAGGGGGCGGAAAAAAGAAACAAATGCGACGTGGCAGCACGCGTCGTGCGATTTCATGCCACGCCGGGTTCTGCCGAGTAGATTACGTGCTATTACATAGGCGCGGAGGGTGAAAAAAAACGGGCATGATGGACGGCGGCGAGGTTTGAACCGAAGGCCTCGGACTTCAAAATAACAAGTGTAATTACCATTGCACTACAGACACGGATCAAAGTGTTGGCAACAGACCGCCCATATAGACTCGTTTGAGGTCTGGAATTGACTTCACCTTATTCTCACTAAGACTCCGACTCGCTGCTCTTCACCTCCCTCACCGTCTGCATCAGTCCCCACCGTATCCTGCGGTTCTCGCTTTTGCTGACAACATGCTTGCGGGTCTTACCCCTGGCATATGCCTCCCTGTTTCTCCCACGCGGCTGCCACTGTTATTGTCTCAGCTGCGCCCCCCTTCCGTCGCTGTGCTGACTCAGTTGTTCACATGCTAAATTGCCAGCGTGCCTTCGGTATTCCCTGCATCCCCAAGTTACTTCCACGCCCCGCCTTGCCTGCGCTGTCGGCACCCGCCTTGCGTCTGCAACCACTCTGCATCCTTCAGTGTGCTATCCGCACCACATTCCGCACCACTCCCTCATCGTCCACTCTGTCTATGGCAGACTGAGAGCGCCGAAGAAGATTTCGATTTGAGGATAGCAAGTCGGCGTGCGCGTGGGGCGCTCGGGATGTAGAAAAAACGATGCGTTTATTTTGTGTATCGATTCCTGGCTAATATAGCGACTCTATCCCACCTCCATGATATCCTCTATACTCCCTCCCTCCCTCAACCTTTCCTATGCCGCTGCCGCCACCATCGTCCTCGCCTGCACCGCACCCGCACCCGCCACCGCATCTGTGCCTGCCCCCGTGCGTGGCACGTCCGTGGCACATGCACTGCTGTGCTGGCGGGCTCTTGCCAGGGACAAGCTCTGCGAAGAGCGATCAGTCCGGGGCCGACGTTTTCACTGCGAGCAGGAAGTCGTGCGCACCGCGGAGCTCGTCTCAAGCCTTGGTGAGACGCTCGCGGCGCGGCGCAGCAGTGGGCGTGTGCAGGGCTGCTCATGGGCACCGACGCACCGCCGCTCTTTGTGCTGTAGGCGTCGGACGGCGGCACCTCAACGAAGGCGAATCGTCTTGTGGGCAGCGTGCATTGGGCGCGCAGGCTGGTGACGACGACCTGCGGGCTCGCAATGCTCAGTGTCGGCGCTTGCACGATATGAGCATTTGCGGACCGCGCGCCCTCGTGCAGCACGTCTCTGCAGTGAGCACGCGCCGCAATTAAGTAAAAAAATGTACATATACCTTCAATGATAGTTGAAAATACGCTAGTACAACCCCGATTGTGGCGTGCGTGAACAGTGGGACCTCGTATGCAGCAGCTCCAACGCCTCAAAGGTTCCGCAGAATGAGGTCCACCTCATGATCATTCATATTTTGGTTGTGACCTAGTGCAAGGTTTTGCAGAGTCGAAACGAGTTTACGACCACGTTAGACCAAGCATATATGCAGGCTATAATCCCGGACAATATTTCGGGATTTCACAAGGGCGGAAACCCGGCACAAGCTACGCAAAGGATTCTGACCAACTTGTTATTTATCGCCACTGCAACACAAGCGACTTGCAAGCCCGGACAATACCGGAACGGTTTGCAAATGGCCGGGACCGCGCGGAACCTCCGAAACTCGGGGCGATGCGCGCGTCGGATCCCTGATGGAATGCTGTGGCAGCGTCCCAAGCCGCCATACTCTCTGTTCAAACTCTTCGGTACCAAGAAGGGAGGCGCCGCAATGGCCAAGTTCATCGAGGCGACCCGCTGCTGCATGGTGCCACGCCGACCCTGTCGCAAAATTGGGGGCGGGGTTTATAAGTGATTATAATGAATATAATGAATCTCAGATGCCATCAATCTTACAATGGTTACAAGCCGGACTGTCGATCTTGTAATGGCACGGCAAGCGAATATAAGATCCCGGAGTGAGATTATCAGACCACCGCAACCGGATATAAGGACTGTGCCGAGATTATCAGACTACCGTGGCTGAATATAAGATCAGTTCTGAGATTATCAGACCACACCTGACATTGTACGATGAGCAGATCAATTATACTATCGGCGTGATCTTATAACATTGACACAATCTTATAATTACATGCACCGAGACTATGTCTTATAATCACGTGACTACTCTTCCAATCGTGTCGCTACTCTTTTAATCATGGCCACCGTTCATGAGCCTAAATGTC
>WTXD01000064.1:0-141770 GCA_022496205.1 Gloeopeniophorella convolvens | reverse complement strand
GTCGATCGGTCGCAACGCGGGTGACGTGAGAAGCGCGTTCTTAAGGTCCTCTTGCGCCGCGAGGTGTTCAGGTCCGAACTCGAAAGGTACTCCCTTGCGCGTGAGGTGTACAAGGGCGTTAGCGCGACGAGCAAAGTTGGAGATGAAGATACGGCAAACTCCAATGGTCCCGAGGAATGCGCGAACATCCGAGACGTTGCGACAGGGGCCCCACTTGACGATCTTGTCCACGCGCGCCGGGTCGGGTAGGCGTCCTTCCGGCGTACAACGGTGACCGACTACGGTGATCTCGGGCCCGCAAAGGAGCGACTTGTGGCCCGAGAAGGTGCCGCCGCAATACTTGACGCGCTGGACCACGCGGTTGAGGTTCTGGAAATGTTCCCAGACGAAGCGACGGATGCCCGGGTTTTCCGCTATACGTTCCTCCGTACCATCAGGTAGGAGGTAGCGCGACTCGGGGCCGCGCACGGGAACGTGTCGATATACGGGACGGTCACGTGGGGAATCTCGGGCTGCAGGATGTACGTGACGTCGTGTGGAAGATTGGTACCGAGTTCGTCCAACCCATCGGTAGCGTAACGAGTCTAAGGGCACCGAAAGGAGTCTGGAACGTCGTAAGATCGCGGGCGGACTCAGCTAATCCCCGTTCATCGTATCCCACGTAGAGGTCGAGCATCGCGCCGCATGGGCGACCCGCGAAGTGCTCGCCAATCTGGTCGGTGAACGGGGTCACTCCCGCATGCTTTATGGTCACCGCGTTGAGCGGCTCGAGGCTATGGACGATCCGCAGAGACTTCCCGTCCTTCTTGACGACGCAGAACCATCGCGACCGGTACGACGAGTTGGACGGCTCGTACACGCCCGCCGCAATCTTCGTCTTGATGAGGCGGCAGACCTCGTCGTAGATTCCCGGTGGAATCGGGATGTTGCGCTGGGTCCACAGTTTGTGCGGGATCGTCGGGATGTCTACTGGCGGGAAGAAGTCCTCCCGGAAGTGACCGCGTTCCGTGTCGTCCCACGCGAAGCCCTGGCTCTGCTGCATCATGAAGTGGTGCATCAGCTTCCGCTCTTCGGGTAGAAGGAAATCCCCCTTGTGGACGGAATCGAACTGATCCCGTCGTTCTGTCGTGTAACGACCGGTCGGCGTGAAGTCGGGCGGATTCGGGTTGAGCGTCGGCATGTCCGCGAGAGGGTCGCCTTGGATGCTACGCACGATCCGGAAGCGGCTCGGGAGCTCTGCTTCTACGGGTCTGACCTTGTGCGCGACGGGTTTGTACTTCTTCGCGTACACAGCGAGGGGCGCGTTGGGTCGCGAAGTCGGGTGATAAAGAGAGTGTGAGAATCCCGCGGCATCTATGCGGGACGAAAGAGAGTCCGTATCCGAAACAGAAAACGCGAGAGAAGAAGAATGAGAAGACGACTCAGCTCTTGGGGTCGGTTGCGCGACGCCCTCAATGAACCGAGTCTGCATGAGCGTGTTGAACGCGGGCGAGTCCGAATCACAAAGCGAAACATATGCGGATGCGACATCCTCCTCCGTAGGATTCGCGGGTATCTCTGCGAACGCATCTAAAGAAAGCGGTTCCTCTGAATCAGGGTCGAAGGTAAATGCGCACACGAGCTCTCCTTAGTCTGCGACCAAATCATCGATACTCAAAAATCCGCCGACAGCAGGTTAGCCTGGAGCCGACGTTCCGCGAGTCGGAACGATCCGCGTGCGACCGTCGGGACGGTAGCCTTGCGACCAGTGTTCGGGTCGGAGATGGTGATCGTCTGGTCCTCGTTGCGATAGTTCTGGACCACCGATTCGGTGAGCGTGTCGAACGGGCGACCGAGCAGAACGTCGTAGGCGGGCGACCGCAAGACGTGGACCTGCAGGTAGAGAGTGACCTCGCCAATACGGAAGGGGACGTTGCGCGCGAGCCCGAGCGACTTATTGATCTCCCCATTCGCCGACTGCATGTTGAGCTGGACTGTCGGGTCGTACGGGAGTGCTAGCGCGAGGCAAACTTCCTCCGACATCGCGATGACCTGACATCCGGGATCGATGATGCATTCTATGCGAAGGTGGTTGTCAACTATCGGGGTGATTGCACGAATGGACGAGGACTCAGCGCCTACGACCAGCGCATCCAGTTCGGAAGAACGCTGGCCGTCCTGCGAGCTCTTGTAAAAGGACTCGAACGGATCCTCGATGACGGTCCCGTTTGTGGGGGTTTGCGCGCTGAGCCGTTGCTGCAAATGCGGCTGGCATGTGGTACGACGCCTCGGGGACGCTGGCCGAGGCCGCGGGTTCCGACTTGTCTTCGACGGTGACGATGTTTGCCATGATTTGCGTCGGGCCTTCGCGAGCGATCCGCTTGGCCGTGATGGCCTCCACGAGCTTCGCGCGAACTTCTGGAGAAAGAGATAACAACTCGCGTTGTGTCAGTGTGATTGGGGTATCGAGTGCGCGCTGATAGACGGTCGCGCCAGTTTTTCGTCGTGGATTGGCGCGTCGCGAGTGAAGGCTGGCTCGGGTTTGCGAGGCACCTCAGGCCGGATGGCCGCGGCCGCATTGCGCGCTGCTGTGGGTGCGAAGGTAGCGTCGCGTGCGCCCGCAAAGGGGTGGATGGGCCCGTGGGCTCGAGTTGGGCACCCTTTCCTTTGTCTTGCACGGTCGTCGTCTCAGCTGTCGGGACGTGAGGAGGATTATCGCGGCGGAAGACGTCAGCAGCGTTCGCATTGTTACTCGACGACCCCGCTTGCGGTGCGGGGGCAGGGGAACGAGCGCGTGGTCGGATGACCACCTCAGCCTTTTGACGGGTCGGCTGCTTGCGCAACGCATTGATCTCGAGTTCCAGGGACGCGATGCGATCCTCCAGCGATAGGGTATATGCGCTTGTCAGCAGACTGCCAGCCGACCCTGCAGAACCAGAAGCGGGCGGAGTCCCTTGCGAAGCGGCGGAGTGCGAGTCTCGCGACAGCTCGAATAGCATCTGAGCACTAGCCGCCTGACCAGGGTTCCGTCGATGCCATTCGTCGACTCTTTCGCGAAGCCATGTGCCGCGAATCTCGGATGGCACAAATGCGCCGGTAGGGAGAACTACCTTGCCCGCAATGTCGCGACGACACTTGCCTGTGCGAATATACTCTTCCACCACTTCGCAGTTGCGGATGAAGTGGTTCGGGTTGCCGCAGAAGTTGCACGCTTGGAGCATGCCACCGCCGGATTGCGTCGCGTTGCCAGCCGACTGGCCTGCAGCTTGGCCACCTGAGGGCCTAGGTCTTCCGGAAGGGCCGGGTGATCCTTGCTGGTTGACGGCGAACGCTTTGACCGTCTCGCTGAGGGTGGTGACCGCGACCGCGAGCTGCTCGAGCTTCACAGTCGTCGGGTCTCCAGTAGTCGGGTTGCCCGTTGTCGCCTGAGCCTGGCCTTGTGTCCTTGCGATAGCCAAGTCGGCCGTAGAACCCAGAAGGACGAAAGACGCCGCTTCCCGAATAACCGCGAGGTCAAACGGGTCGTCGGGATGGTGATCCGGGTACTTGACTTCCAGACGGCGGTCAACGCGAGTGTTCAGCTCCGGGTTGAACCCGCGCCGGAAGAGACGCGACTGCTCTTGCGTCGACAGGCGGTTGTGGATAATGAGGTACTGCGAGATCGAGAGGAACTGCTGGTAGTAGTCGCCCAAGTCGTTGCTAGAGGAAAGACCCGCCTGAGCCGTGTCGGACACCAGAAGCTCCAGATCCTTGATCGTGTAACGCCTGTCGCCAGTAGATCCGGGGTAGAGGCCGTGGATAGCCACCTTGAACTGGTTGTACGTCTTTCTGGCGTCGCCGTACTCGGGTGCCGTCTTCCAGAGGTCGGCCGTATCGATGTCGAGGTACCGGATGGCTGCTTTCTTCATTTCGGCCGGGTCGATGACCTGGAACTTCGTAAACAAGTACTCGAGGTCCTCGAAGTAGCGCGCGAGTTCGCGCGGTTTCTTGTCGTCGAAGGTAGGGGCGGTACGTTCGCCACGCGCGGGAAGATCAGCGGCAGGCATTCTTGGACGTTGGACGGGAGCTGGAGGGTTTGGGAATTGCAAGGGAAGGTTCGGGAGCTGCGCAGGAGGAAGCGGGAGCGGTTTGGACTGTGTCGCGGGTGGTTGCGATGGGTCTGGGAGTGGTAGAGGGGGCAAGGGAGGACTTTGCGAGGCAGTCCTAGAAGTTGTACGCGGGGACGGAGGGGTTGTGGGGAGTGCCGAGAGGTCGCTTCCTTCGGATACTTCGGGTGTTTCTTGTGCTTCCTCTGGCACGGGTTCAGGGTCCTCGCTAGGGCTTCTGAGTCCGCCAGGTGGAACTGGGTCCTGTTTATTATCCGCTCTCATCGCGGCCGCGCGTAGCTGTGCCGTAACAGAGCGGGTCTGTCTTCGCGAGGATCCGGACGCCAGGGTTGCTCTATCTGAATCAATCAGTTCTAGAACTTCGGCTTCGCTATCCGAGTACACTGAGGACGAAGTGTTGAGAGGGGACAAGAAACGCGAGTTGGGGAGGCCGCTAAAGGATTGTTCCGGGTCGTATCCCAGAGCCCTAACCTCAGATTCGAGTGACGCTTGCGCAGGACGCGAGCCTGTGGAAGGGGATCCTTCTGATCCTGAGGTTGAAATCTTGAACTTCCACTACTAGAAGTGGTCACCAGTATGATAGCCTGCTTGAGCAGCCAAGCAGCGGAGATGCAGAAGAGAGAGTTCGGGGGTAGCGTTAGGAAGTCAAGGGAACGTGTAGGATGATAAGGGAAGGACTAGAGAAGCACCCAGGCGCATCGGCAGGACCTGCGATATCAATCCGGCGCTGATCCGGGAATCCGCAAACAAACGAGTGACTAGAAAGGAACGAAGGGACGCAAGACGCAAGCCGCAAGGACACAAGACCGCACGCAAACCGCAAGACCGCACCGCAGACCGCACCGCAAGAACGAGAGGGAAACGCTGGGGGTAAGCCGAAGCTGCCCGATGTGTATTCGGATGAGAGTATAAGTAACCCGGGCGTACCCAGGGCCCGGACGCTGAGACGCGAAGCCTATGCGATGCGCCCGAGGCAACGCCTCCCTCGGGTAGCAATATAAAACAAAACAAGTAAACAAACTGCACTAAGACGCGCCGAATCGCTCGGACCCGCATCAGAAAGGAATGTAAAGTAAGGAATGTAAAGGCTAGGGATCGGAAGGGTGTACATGGTCGTTGTGGGCTGTAATCTATCTGGTTTCCTTGAGAAGGTCAACGCATACTATCCGCACGCAAAGTTATAGTACCGCAAACACAACCCGAAGGCTCGCACCTGATCCTGATCCAACCCAACCCAACCCGACACGTTTGCGGGCCAAGGGGCCCGCATCCAGGTTCCCCGCGCCTAGGGGTGGTACAACCGCATCACCGGTTACGGCATATCTGTGGCCGCAACAACATACTGCAAGACACTACCATTCCCCGCTCCCGGAAACCCCACCAACTAGTTTCCCCCAGCCTCAGCCAGCAACGCCGGGTGTCCCCCCAATGCACTTCAGATCACCTGTAGTACAGGGCACCACACCCGAGTACGGCCCACCAGCACAACAACAGCCATTCCGAGGAAATGCGCCGCCTCTCGTTGTCTTTGGTGTAGATGCCACTCCGACCGCGGAAGAGGATTTCAGGAATACCTTCCCCCAGCCACAGTTCACTCGACTTGCGACCGCTTCACAACCTGTGGATTGGGAGCCTTTGGGGTATGGGACGGGTCAACGGCTTGCTAGCGGCTTGCAGCATCCACTACCAACTCTGATGACTGGTAACCGTGAGTCCGTTCCTGTCACTTCCAGTCACATAGTATCGATTATTTGACACAGGAGGTGGTGACGATGTGGATGGAGAAGATTTTTCAAGCCAAGAATGGCAGACTTCACAGAGGGATAACAGGGAGATACAGCTTAAGGGGAAATTCTCCAATCCTACATCTGGACCCCAAGGTGATCGCCAATGAATGACATGAGTAGGCACCACTGAACCAGGAAGTCAGCGAAGAAAAATACGGGACAGGTGTCCCGATTGTCGGCAAAAATTCCATGCAGGTCGTGCCAACAACCCATACTCAATGAAATATTGAGCTACTTCTGCAGCAATCAGTGCATGGTGTGAGTTGTAAGTATATGCTGACCCGAAACTGACGACCGAACTTCGCATCACTGTTTAGAGAAGCCATACGCAATGGCTCTGCGAGCCCCTGCCAAGGTGACCAGTGTAGAAATGTGTCCCTACAAGACGAACCACACTGTTTTCTGTGCAAAGAGGAGCAACAGAAGTTGCCCCAGCGCTCTGGTGGCTGTACCATTTCATAGGCTGAAAGCTCTTCCCCCGGGTTTCTGCGCAGTTGTCATAACACTATTCTAGCACTGTGTGGCGGGTGGGAGGTGAACTTCCTGTGGACTCCTGATGTTTCCGATAGCGGACCCACCAGGAATCCACGACTCATATTATGACAGTGCTATCGCACCATTTCAAATACAATCGCGACCCTCAAGAATGTTGGATGCAGACATCCCACGTGGCTATATACAGAAGACTACTGGAAGGGAATTTGTCACGAACTGTACAATACATTTTCTTTTCTTCTCCTTATCGTGACTGTACGATACGAGTTCCGGTCCGACTCCACGACTCGGGGACGCTTATCTTTCACTTGTCATACGATTCCTCCATTCTTCTTGACACACCCCTTATGCCATTGGATCCTTACTGTACTTCTACCTAGGAGACCCACCTTGAGTCCGTTCTGACTCGGTCTGACTCGATACTAGGACATTATGTAAACCGTTGATATCCTGAGTCCAGCTAGAGATGTGGACCGAGGGGAGTTGCTATAGTCGCCAGGGGTGATGGGATGAGGATTGGGTGGTCGGATGAGCAATAGGGTGAGCTAGTGACTGCAAGGATCCGCTCGGAAACGCAAGGAAAGGACCCAAACTCGCAGGAACACAACCTGAAGCTGACCCGAAGGTCCTGGAAGGCCTCGGGCCCTCCAGAGAGTGAGGGAGAGTCTCTGAACGCGATGCAGACCCGAAATGAGATGGGAGCACCGGGGAAAGGAAGCTTTTGATCCAAAACACTACAGGATGCAGTACTACTGACTATGTGGGAACCCGAAGCCAAATCCGGTAGGTACAAGGGTTTCCTGCGACCCGGAAGTGTAAAGGAACCAGGAAGGAAAAGGAAGTAAAGGGAACTGCAATATACAAACGTACAGGCTCGCATCTGCGCTCAAGGGCAGTCTGGGGTCACATCCTTTGCTACCCAGCTCAACCCGATCGCTTCGCAGGGCAAAATACCCAGATCCGAGGTTTCCGAGCGTAGAGACCGCTGGACCCTAACACCGTTGTCCGTGTAGTACTTAAGGCGTAGCAATTGTACTCTAAGGCCTTAAGCCTGTTCTCCTTTGTCAATCGACGAGGTTACCAGGGAATCCGCGTGAGGGACTTGTTTGCCCAAGCATCGCGAGGTCTTCAGCTTTGAACTCAACATACTGGAGGCCGATTGCCTCCAAGCTTCAGACATCATGTCTTATCCAGGATCTCGTGCACATTCACGTGTGCCTTCGAGGACCGGCTCACATCGAGACCGACTTACCGAACCTCGCTCGTCTCAGCCCTCGCCAGCTCCACTCGCGCCGGCTCAGGCCGTGACATTAGAACAGGCTTCTCAGTCTCGAGAGCCGACGATCGCAGAACTTGTGACTGTCCGACTTCCTTTTGCGCAGGACGAGGACGCCGCTCCCCCTAAACTCAGAGGAGAAGGACTACGAGGAATCTTCCACGACCGAGAGAACGGTTATTATCTGATCCTCAGCGGACAGACCCTACGAGTACACTTCTCGAGCGACCAAGGCTGGAACTACGTCCAGTGGTCCGGAATCCACCAGAGATACGAAATCACCTCACCCGTAGTTGCACTAGGGATACCGAACCGAGACCAGGTAGTACAGTGGTTTCACGAACACCCCGCCCACGACTCCCCAGAACACACGACTCCCACTTCTACCCAACCTCAGAACTCCTCCGACCTCACAGGCGTTGCACAACGTCTTGAAGAAGCCGCCGTGGCACTCATATCCCCAACACCTGATCCTACATCCATACCAGCGCGCAAGATGGCTGAAGAGACCCGAGTCGATTCCACGATCACCGCAGCCCGTCGAGATAACGGGAAACTCACAGGAGAAGCTCCATTCATCTTTAACGGAGAATCTAAACGATATGCCGACTTCATGCGGCAGTTTAACCTTTACGCATTCCTGAACGACGAGAACTCGACGTTTACCGATCCACTGAAAAAGATCTCCTTCTACCTCATGTACTTTCGAGGCGCCATTGTGACCGACTGGGTCCAAAGGCAGATCGAGTGGTTGGAGAAAATCAAGGCAAACAGCGTCCTTGACCCACCAGTACCCTTCGCGACGAGGGACACCGCATGGATGGTGTTTAAGGATACCCTTGACAAACGGTTCCTAAATAGAGGAACCGCCGTCAACGCTAAACTTCTTTTGGCGAACATGAAGTTCCGAGCCCCCGAACCGATCGAGGAATACATCGGAAAGTTCCGCACTCTCACAGAAAGAGGGAACTTCCACCTCGACGCCGAATCCACCATCATCATGTTCCTTCGCTCGTTCCCCAATGCCCTTGTCCGGGAAACCGCACGACAGGGAGGAGACGTATTCGGAGTGAACCCTGGCAGCACCTGATGGACCTTCGATCAATGGGCTGAGAAGCTTTGCGACCAGCAGCTTCAGTATCAGCTCATGAAGGAAATCTACGGAAACCAGGATACTCCGAGACAGCAGCCACGATTTTAGATACGACGCCCTGGAGGAGGTGGACAGCCACCCCGAAACGACAGAGTAGTTCCCATGGACGTGGATATGTTGATGGTCAATCAGACCCAGTCATTTGTCCACCAGAAAGGGAAAAAGCTCACGCCCGACGAGCGGACCTCGTACATGCAGCAGGGACGCTGTTTCCACTGCGGCCAACAGGGACACGTTTCACGTCCCTGCCCGCAAAAGGACTCACGTCCTCAGGAAACGCGTCAGCGACAGCTCGACACAACGGAACCCACGACACCGACTCCCTCCACCTCTATCACTCCTTCCATTTCCCCATAGACATTTGCAGCGTATCTGGCAAACGCATCCGACGCAGAGAAGGAGTCCATCTTCAGTGTCCTCGAGAAGGACAAGGACTTCAGCGTTCAGGATTTTCAACAAGCTTGAGTAGAGCGATCCTTACTCGAGCCATCTTCAGCACCGATGTACTAGTATGACTCTCCTATGCCGAAAATGTGATCAGAGTTCCCCTTTACATCCAAAGTGCATATAAAAGGATCGACGACAAAGCCCTAGTCGACAGCAGGGCTACCGACAATATCATTGACTGGAAGGTCGTGAAACAGCACGGCCTTCAAGTGAAACGACTTACTCATCCTTGCATCATTCAAAACGCGGATGGAACTTGAAACCGGTCCGGTGATATCACTCACTACACCGAGTTCGATGTATCAGCTGGAGGAAAATCACATTCCTAGCGCTTCTACATTTCCAGTATCGGAGGAGAACGCATTATACTCGGATTCCCCTAGCTACGACTGTTCCAACCCCCGATTCTGTGGGGTGAACGACGAGTAGCAGACAGTTTTCACCCCATCATCCTCTCCACTTCAGATGCGTCTTCATGGAAACCTACACCCACGACGTTCAGAGCAGGAGCACATGTGTCGAACGTCCATTCCCTAGCAGAATGGGAAGAAGAAGCACGCGCTCACGTTCAACTCTATCTCTCAGGAGTAGAACCCTTGAACCTAGACGTAGGAGACGAAATCTACTTCGGTTCGCCGCCGGAACTTGTCGACGAGGTTCGCCTCTTCCGAGTAACCCAGGCGCAGCAGCTTGCCGAGGCTGCACTCGACCTGAGTAAGAACAAACCCGATCCCATTCCCCCACATTATCGACGCTTCGACAAGGTGTTTAGTGAGGAGGCGGCGCAGAGATTTCCGGAGTCGCGACCCTGGGATCATCCCATCAACCTGAAGGACGACGCGCCCCCATCACTTCCCTGTAAAATATATCCTTTGTCCCCTTCAGAGCAGACGGCGTTAGAGTCCTTCCTGGACGAACATCTGAAGAAGGGTACATCCGACCGTCTAGCTCCCCATACGCTTCTCCCTTCTTCTTTGTTAAAAAGAAGGACGGGAAACTCCGACCTGTACAGGATTACCGCCAGCTTAATACCTATACAGTAAGGAACAACTATCCTCTTCCACTCATCGAAGAGATACTCCATAAACTCCAGACCACCCGACTCTACACAAAGTTCGACGTACGATGGGGATACAACAATATCCGCATCAAAGAAGGCGACCAATGGAAAGCCGCGTTCAAAACGAACCGCGGCTTCTTTGAACCCATGGTTATGTACTTCGGACTTACGAATTCCCCATCCACGTTCTAGACCATGATGAACGAGTTGTTCAAAGATGAGATCGACTCTGGTCTCGTGTTTATCTATATGGACGACATCCTCATTGCGACCCCCGACGACATCGATCTCCACCGACGTATGGTCGAAAGAGTGCTTCAGAAGCTACTTGATAACGACCTATACTTGAAGCCAGAAAAATGCACCTTCGAGAGCACGAAGGTGGACTACCTCGGTATGATCCTGAACGGTGATCAGATCGAGATGGACCCCGTGAAGCTTGACGGTATCAAAAACTGGCCTGTCCCAAAAACCGTCAAGTAGGTACGAGCATTCCTTGGGTTCGGAAACTTTTATCGCCGCTTCATCAGGGACTTTGGTAAGATCGCACACCCTTTGAATACTCTTACAAAGAACGATACCCCCTTCCACTGGACTGATGACTGCCAACTTGCTTACGAACGATTGAAAGACGCTTTCCTTTCTAACCCCGTACTTATTCACGTTGATCACGATAAACCCTTTTTCCTCGAGACAGACGCTTCCTCCTTTGCATGCGGCGCAGTACTTTCACAGAAGGGTGTCGATGGACGACGACACCCTATAGCATATTATTCACACTCATTCGCACCCGTTGAACAGAGATACGACGTCTACGACCGAGAACTCCTAGCTATCATAAAAGCGCTGAAGGAATGGCGCCATTACTTAGCAGGAGCCAAACACCCGATTACGATACTCACGGACCATCGTAACTTATTATTCTTCAAGGAAACTCGGAAGGTCTCGCATCGCCAGACGCGATGGCATGAGGACCTCGCCGAGTTTAACTTCGTTATCCAGCACGTTCCTGGAAAGCTACACACCCCCGCCGATGCCCTCTCACGACGACCTGACCACGACGACGGTTCCATTGAACACGAAGAAGTGGCCATACTCCCTCCCGACGTCTTCGTAAACTCCACCTTCCTAACTGGAATACCGTCGCTCGAAGATCGAACCAGAGTAGCCCAACTCTGGGGAGATAAAACAAAAGCGCCCTCTGGGTGTGAAAAGCAGGCTGACGGTTGGTGGCGCACAGAGAAAGGACAGCTCTGGATACCGGCCGACACGGACGAAACACTCAGACGCGATATTGTTCGCGCCCATCATGATACCCCTTCCGCTGGACATCCCGGCATCACAAATACCCAGGAGTTGATACGGCGACAGTGGGACTGGCCGGGCCTTAACGAGTTCGTCAAGAACTATGTTAATGGATGCGCTGATTGCCAAGCGCTGAAGGTCCAGACCAATCGGCAAAAACCGGAACTCATGCCGATCTATGCCGATCTGGATGCAGGTCCATTCCAGACCGTGTCGATGGACTTCATTGTCAAACTTCCGATATCCCGCGGCTTTGACTCTATTCTTGTGGTCGTTGACCACAATTGCACGAAGGGTGCAGTATTCATACCCTGCAACAAAACGATCACAGCCGAAGGTGTGGCGAAGTTATATCTGGACAACGTCTATCGCCGATTTGGACTACCGCGCCGTATCATCTCTGATCGTGACCCTCGTTTCGCATCTTCCTTCACTCACGAGCTGTGCCGACGCCTGGGCATTAGCCAAAACATCTCCACAGCCTACCACCCTCAGACCGACGGACAGACTGAGCGTGTTAACCAGCAGCTCGAACAGTATCTATGGTTCTGAGTGAATGGCAGACAGGATGACTGGGCCGACTGGCTCCCATTCACAGAATTCTCGCATAACTCCTGGAAGAGCGCCGCGACGAAACTCTCCCCATTCGAAGCCCTGATGGGCTATCACCCTCATTCTGATTGGCCGATAGGAACGGCCTCATCAATACCCCAGATTACCGATCGACTTGAACTGCTGCGCAGTCACCGCCTTGCTGCGCGAGAAGCTCTAGAATGGACAGCTGACATGATGAAGCGGAAAGCCGGTGGTCAGCTGCCTACGTTGACGGAAGGGGACCTTGTGTGGCTCGAAGGAAGTCACTTACCAACAGCGTACCCAACGCTGAAGTTGGCTCCCCGACGCCATGGTCCTTTCCGCATCATACGGAAACTGTCCCCGGTGATGTTCCAGCTGGAACTTCCCCCATCGATGAAGATTCACGACGTCTTTCACGTGTCCCGCCTTCTTCCTTATCGCGAGACACGGGAACACGGAGAGAACTTTCCCCATCCTCCACCTGATCTTATCGAAGGAGAAGAAGAGTACGAAGTCGAATCCATTCGAAACTCTCGGTTCTTCCACCGTCAGCTGCAGTACCTCGTGAAATGGAAGGGCTACCCAGACTCGGACAATGAGTGGATCGCAGCATCTGACGCTCACGCAGACGACCTGCTGACCCTCTATCACACGGAACATCCTGACGCCGCAGGACCGGCATCCGATACCTCATCTAAGCGCCGTGGTCGACGCTGACTATAAGAGGGGGGTAATTTTCATCGTTACCTTCAGCGACTTCAGTCACTCTAGCGATCACAATGTTCTACTCGACTTCTTACCCATCTCCACTTCCTACTCCTACCATGTCTCCAGTTCCCACCACCGTCTCTTCTGTCTCCTCCATTGAGTCGAGCTCCCCGGCTCCCCGCCCTATCCCAAACATCGAGTATCTCCGTACCGACACCGACTCTATCGCCAGCTCGCGCCCCCGACCCCTCCGACCTTCTTCGAGGAGACCATCATGGTCACCGAAGGAGTACGTATTCCTATGCCCGTTCCCATCCGCTCAGTCTCTGCCAGCGTCGTCACACCTTCGAGCCCGAAGGTAGAAGCGGTAACAGTGGAAGCAGAGCCGACAAACCCTCGAGTCGAAGGGTCAGCCACCATTCTCGCCCAGTTCGTCCCGGCCTCGACGCTGCCGAGGACTGGCACCCCCATTGGTCCTACTCACATTGTTGTGGGAAATACGATCATCGACCTGGACGAAGAAGAGAGTGAGAGGAAGCGCGTCAAGGGACGCAACCAGGACTACCTGGACCATCTCATCACCGCGACGTTCGAGGACATGGGGTTCAACTGGGACCTCAAGTCAGTTCGTCTAACTGACATGAAGGCCCAGTTGTCCAAACGGTTCTACGAACGTATCGACGACTGCTCGGCCGCACGCTGGTATGCTCTGACGACAGATTACCGGAAGGGCATGATCGCCGAGCTGAGCCAGGAGCTCATGCTTGTTCTCACTCGCTTGGCCGACCAAGCCTACCAGGCACTACGCCTGAAAAATCCACGACTCCCGCGTGACCTCCTTTCCGAAGGTTTCTTTCGAAACGACCAGCACGTCATCACGTCCGAGACCATCCGTTCGAAGTACGACGGACGACTCATCATTGCTCCTTGGGTAAAGAAGGCCACTGACGTGCCCTGCCCATTCATGGTCGCAGTCGAGGACGAGTACGACGAGCTGGACACGGGCATCGAGTTGTACGCGACCCCGGTCCGGCACAAAAAGCCCGACCACCTCGCCCTCGAGACCGAGGACCGACTCATGGCGCAGGACAACCACCTCCTGAGCATCGTTCGAGACCTGTGGGACGACGGACTCACCGCCGACACATTCCGTTTAGGTCAGGAGATGCGTAAGAGGAAGCACGTCCAGTACGACATTGACGAGTTGGAAAGGAAGCGCGCAGATGCGAACATGCGCATCCTTCAACTCCGACGACGACTCGAGGCCGCCTGCCTCGAGTCCCGCGTACAGGCAGTCTACAACGCGCGGCAGCACTCGGCTAACCGCGTCACGCTGCTCCTGCACCACTGGTCGAGTCGGATCTGGGCAGACGAGGAGACGCTGTTAGCAAGGCGTACGGCAAGGCAGGGACCAGCAGAGAGACGCGAAGGTACGAGCGATCACGATGTGGACTTTGGTACGCAGAACGAGGATTGAAGTCGAGGCGACTTCAGACGTAAGAGGGACGCAATGTCACGAACTGTACGATACATTTTCTTTTCTTCTCCTTATCGTGACTGTACGATACGAGTTCCGGTCCGACTCCACGACTCGGGGACGCTTATCTTTCACTCGTCATACGATTCCTCCATTCTTCTTGACGTGCCCCTTATGCCATTGGATCCTTACTGTACTTCTACCTAGGAGACCCACCTTGAGTCCGTTCTGACTCGCTCTGACTCGATACTAGGACATTATGTAAACCGTTGTCCGTGTAGTACTTAAGGTGTAGCAATTGTACTCTAAGGCCTTAAGCCTGCTCTCCTTTGTCAATCGACGAGGTTACCAGGGAATCCGCGTGAGGGACTTGTTCGCCCAAGCATCGCGAGGTCTTCAGCTTTGAACTCGACATACCGGAGGCCGATTGCCTCCAAGCTTCAGACATCACGTCTTATCCAGGATCTCGTGCACATTCACGTGCGCCTTCGAGGACCGGCTCACATCGAGACCGACTTACTGAACCTCGCTCATCTCAGCCCTCGCCAGCTCCGCTCGCGCCGGCTCAGGCCGTGACAGAATTAGTACAGTTTGATGAAAAGGATAACCCATACAAGGAGACCCTAACTCTGACTGGTAACTTGTAACCCCTGCATCTGTCAACAGGAAGTTATCAGCGTAAGTCAGTGCTGTCAGTTTGAATGTGCAAGGGATCGCATCACGCACAGGGACCGGAAACTTTCTTGGACCTCGGACCCCCCAGGGCTGTGTCTCAGAAGCATCAGCCAAGAGGTCCGCGTCTGGGTGACGTAGAAACTTCAGATGTACCGACAAGCGAGTGAGCATGCACAAAATAGGATAAGAGCCACGTTAAATTTTCGTCGTGGCCGAAGTGGACGCTGCACACAAAGTCAAAGACCTGCCAGCAGCCTGCGGCTTCAGTAAGAGATGTGACCGTGTGAAAGTTGAATTTGGCGGTGGGACAATCTGGCATGCATAAAGACCGCCTGAGTCGGAGTCGGAGCGGGGTTGGGAATGGTAGCACTCCGGGGCCTCGGGCCGGGCTCAGGACAACGTAGTCTTTGACTTTCCGCATACCTTTCACACGCCAGAAAAGCGGACTGGTGCCCCCGCTCTCATTTCAAAGTCCGCTTTATTCCTTTCTTTTGCAACGCTTTTTTTGGCCTTGTATGTAATCACTATTACTTTACTAATGACTCAAATGCAATTACTATTGTGTCTTGAGTGTCTGTGTGGCAGGAAAGTTGAGGGAGGGGAAGGGGACGGACACAGTCCTCCTCCTCCTCCTTCTCCTCCTCGTCCCTCTCCATTGCCGTTGCTACCCGAAATGACTACGAACGACCCCACCATTGGTGCTTCTCTGGCGGACATCACACGTCACACAGGCCGAGCGCGCCGAGCCGACAGTCCGGAGACTTCCCGCCAACGGGGAAGCTTTACATACGACTGGGAGAAGGGCGGGATGCATCTGGAATGGACAGATCTAGATGCATTCAAGGCCTGGCTCGCAGCCCAGGAGTACGAGAACGCCGTGGAATTCGTCTGCAGTCAAACCAAGCGCCCGGTCGACTCGGACAGCCCTAATTGGCTAGAACGCCGCACTTTCAAGTGTGCCCGGGAGGGATCGGGCGGAATCAAACCTTATCAAAAGAAGCACGACTGGGCCAGGAAGATTCCCAGTAAACAGACAGGCTGTAGTGCAAGGATCACGATCAAACTTTATCCACACGTCCAGACCGTGCTTGGCAAGTATGAAGCCAAGCACGACCACGACACTGGCAACGAGAATCTCATATTCACCCGAATCTCGGAGCCGGTGCGGGAGAAGATGACGACGATGGTGCAGCTCGGAGTAGAGCCTAAAGCAATAGTGAGTTGCAACGCTTAATTCATTCATCTCGCTATTTTGACGGCTGCCACAGCTTAAGCATATTCGCGCGTCGACGAAACCGACGCAGCGCGATCATTATGTCACTATGCACGACGTTACCCGCATCCGCCGTAGCATTGAGAGTGAGGAGATCCGACTCGATCAAAACGATGCGATCTCGGTCAGCGTTTGGGTGGAGCAGCTCCGGCAAGATGGAGATCTAGTCTTCCTGAAGGATAGGATAGATCCTGTCCCAGGAGGATCTTTGCTAGATCAAAACACCTTTGTGCTCTGCATTCAAACAAGGTTCCAGCAATCTATGTTCAACCTATTGGCAAATGACTTCCTGGCTGTGGATGCTACCCATAACACCACACAGTACTCTGGCCTACAGTTGTTTACACTGATGACCAGAGATCATTGGGGCCATGGTACGCTCCAATGTTCATTTCCGCTTAATTTCCGCTTAATTTCGCATTGACAGGTGTTCCCGTTGCCTGGATGCTGTCGTCCAGTGGCACTCAGGCAACGATACTCCACTTCCTCAATACAGTGAAGGCGTGGAACCCGCCCGTCGCGCCAAAGATCGCAATGAGCGATCGCGATCAAGGGCAAATGAACGCGATCAAAATCGCGTACCCTGACTGCACTCTGCTACTCTGCTGGTGGCACGTCCTCCGCGCGATTAGGACACATTTCAATACAGCCGCATTCCCGGAGCTTTGGTCCATCATTCAGAAATGGGTGAGAACGACCGATCGCGATCAGTTCTATGTTTGGTGGGACCAAATCCGCACCGATCCCTCGGTGCCCGGGAGCATGGTGGCTTATCTGGATAGTAACTGGATGTCTGTCCTTCCTCTCTGGACAGGATGGTCGAGATCTTCTCGCACGATCTTTCAAGAGAGCGATACTAATATGCTTATTGAGGCGTAAGTAGTATTATCGCGCTAAGATTGAGCGTAATTGTGCAGATCTAATGTTTATCTATCTACAGATATCACCATGTCTTGAAATCTAAATGGCTAGAAGGGAAGCGCAACCGGCGGGTGGATCATCTGCTCCATACGCTACTGAAGGAGATGTTGCTGGAATACGAGAACCATCACCGAAGCCAGGGGCTTGGTTTCAGCGGCCCCAATTTGGCTGAGTCTCGGCGCCGGGAGATCGTAAAGCACGCCGCGGAAATGAAGGCCGATGTCCAACCATTGGACAACGGGCGGTATTACGTGCGATCCGCGTCAGATGCATCACACATGTATTATGTTGATGTCAATCGGGAAGCCTGCGACTGTCCAGACTGGCCGCGCATCCGATTCTGCAAGCACGTCGCTGCCGTTCAGCACTCAATCGGGGCAGGGCCAGCCCCCCTCCAAAAGCTCCCGAAGATCCCATCGCTGATGTCGATGATTGCGCCCGAGTCGCTCGACGACTGCTCCAAGGATGAATCACGGCGCATATTGGAGAATGTAATCTCCAATTCCCAGGCAATGCTCAGTGACGGCAACGTGTTGAGACGGACAGGACTCAGGACAGGAAGGACGTCTCTGATTAGATTAGATAAGGGACTCGGTGATCTGCGAGCTATCTGATCTACAATGTATATGACATCATTATGTTCTAGCCCCTAAGGCTGTACCTACTTTCGTTCCTGTTCTAGATTCTTCCGGGCTCTTCCATGACCCACATGCAGTTCCGGGTTGACCCACCTGCAGTTCCGGTCGACCCACTTTAGTTCCGCTTTCACATGGGTCTCTGGTTATCACATGTTGCTGTTGTTTATCACATGCAAACCACACTCCTTTTGTGTATATAAAGGACGCTGTTTTCGCCCTTGTAGCCTCAGTCTGTTGACTTCACTGACTGAGGCAAGTACTTTACTTCCGGAACTTCCGGACTTGCGCTTACCTAGTTACTTTAGCTTTGCTCTTGCTTGCCTAGGTATTGCGCCAATGACATTCAGTCTGTTGACTTCACTGACTGAGCTTTGCTCTTGCTTGCCTAGTTGGCACCCTGTTTCTGCTGCGCTTCAACATAACCACGCTTTCACCATCATATATCATCACAACGTCAACACCTACACTGTGCAAGTTGTAGGACTCCCTATCATCTGAATCACTCTTTATGAGTACCAAATTCCAAAGATACATCAAAGAGAACAATTGGAACGACCCTAGCCCAGAAGAAATCACTGACATCTCCCGACATCTACCTCCCGGAAGCATTATTAGGAAAATCAGACTTGACGAAGAAAGCGGACATGTCTACGCCATCGCCACAGTCCTTGGACGAACTCTCGTCCTCGACAAGGCAACCAAGCAAACAGTTTTCACCACTTATCAAGTACCAGTCCTCGACGCACTCAACGCTTACTACCCACATGCCGATCAACTTCAAGGTTACGCCTGGGCGTCCTTAGAAGGACTTTACAAAGACAAGAAAGTCCGTTGGAACGAAGGAAGGAAACGGTGGCAATACTTCAACAACCAACCAGTATACTTTGACCCTCCTGAACAAACCCGCGTCGTACCACCACCTACACCACCTCCCTCAGACGACTCAGACAAAGTCAACGAACTCCTAGAATCTACTCAAGAAACCATCCACCGTATATCCAGAAAAGTTACTCCATTAGGCACCCCATTAGCTGCAAACTCGCCTCGCACCATACCTGGAGGCTTTGGTACCCCGGAACATCATCCATCTCCTCAACAAAACCCAATTCCTAAAGAATCATCTGAACCAGTTGCGCCTCCATCGTCTCAGCCTCAAGAACTTGTACCTTTCGTCCAGACTCCTACGCCTCCTGTCTCTGTATCGGACCGACTCAGACTCCAGTTGCCTCTTCATCTCGTCAGACTCAAGTACCGCCTCCATTCAAACCACCAGTAAACCCACCATCACAAGGAACCACTACCGCTCCGCCCAAGATGTCTTCCAAATTACTCGGCAGCCCACCAGAACCCTTTGACGGGGCAGAAACCACTGCCCGCCAATTCCTTTCTCATCTTAACAACTATTATTCACTCAATGAAGACCTGTATAACACCGACACCAAGAAGATGCCGACGCCTATACTCACTTTAAAAACAACACCCGTGCTGGGGAATGGGCTCGCGTCCGCATGAATGACGCACTCACGAATAAAGCCTACGGCACCTGGAAAGCCTTTGTCGATGCCTTTGAAACTATGTTCACCAACCCGGACCAGAAACAACTCACTATCAACAAGTTCTTCCAGTACCCACAAGGCATTCGCTGCTTCCGCGAATGGTACCAAGATTGGGACGTTGCACGCACTGAAGCTGCCATCACTGACGACACTGTCACCATCCCCGTTCTCCGTCATAACTTGAATAATCAACTTGAGCAGAAGTACTCTGCTGTCGCAAACAAACCAAAGACGCTTGCAGAAGTCGTTAAGATTATCCAAGAACTTGACAACTCCTACTGGACAACCGTCCTAGGAGTACCTTCCGAGGTGGACGCGGACGAAGCAATATCCGCTCCCTCGAAGAAGGAGAAATCTCACAAGTCAATGCGACCACTGCATTTCCCCCACTCACTACTGAAGAGCGCAAGCGTCGTCGCGACAACAATCTTTGCATGTACTGTGGAGGAGGAGGACACTGGTCCGACAAATGCCTCAAGAAGCCTAGCGGACCCTCATCTTCCACTTCGTTCAATTTTAACCGCCGAGGTAGAGGAAACTTTAGAGGATCATTCCGAGGCCGCGGACGCGGCGGATCCTTTACTCCCTCATCTAACTCTCGCAATCTCATTGCGAATGACCCATCATCCTCCTCCACTACCGACACTTCTATCCAAGCTATCAATAGCTGGTATGCTCAAGCCACTCCTGAGGCCAAGCAAGCCGTTTCCGACATCATCTCCCCTCTACCACTTCCGAGAAGAAGGATTTTTGAACCGTCCCATAGCCGCACTGTCTATTGGGACTCTTCGTGTTCAGAGGACATATGAGAGGTTCTTCGGAGTCGAGAAATTTGAACCCTTTGTAACGATTGACTCTATTCCTGTACCGTCGTCTACGACGCGTAATCGACGGACTCCGTCCATATCTGTTAGAGTCAATTTCCTGGGACAGTCCTCTGGCCGAAAAGTCAGTGCACGCGCACTTGTTGATAGTGGCGCAGAAGGCATTATCCTGCATACCAACTTCGCCAACCGGCATCACTTCACACTCAAGAAACTCGTCAAACCTTTCCCTGTTCGCAATGTCGATGGCACTGATAACGCCACCGGTTTGGTTCAACATACTACTATTCAACGCCTTGAAATCCCTACACCAGATGGCCACTCACACCAAGAATGGATTGAACTATATCTCACTGACATCGGCGACCACGACCTCATCCTAGGCACAGATTGGCTTAGACGACACAACCCTAGTATCAATTGGGAAAAGGACACAATTACCTTTGACCGTTGTCCCCCTTCCTGCCAACTATCCGACTCCGCTATCTCTGCCACCGCACTAGACAACATTCCTGTTGGCCTAATCCGTACTATCACTGCACCAATCAATACCAATGAAGATGGTATCCATGAAACCAACGTGAACTTCGCCATAGAAATGCAAACAATCCTTGCATCTTGTGGTTACATCGACTACACCCTTCAAGAACCATATCTCCTTGACTCCGTCGACCTCACCACCATCAGACAACTCTTCCAATCAGAATCAATGCACACCCAAGCAGTGGTCAATGATCCTGGTGTGCGTTCCACCAGCGCAGTGGTCCATGATCCTAGAGCTCGTCCTGTAACACAACTAGAGTTACACCTGTCGATAGGATCTATATCTGTCCGCGCCAAAACGACTCATTCGCAACAATTGGCCGAACAAAATGTCGCACCCAAGAAAACAATCGAAGACATTGTCCCTCCAGAATTCCTCAAGTACCGTAAAGTCTTTGAAGAATCAGCTGCCCAACGACTCCCTGCTCGCAAACCTTGGGACCATGCTATCGACCTGAAACCTGATGCCCAACTCCGTGACTGTAAAATCTACAGTCTCACCCCTGATGAACAAAAGGCCCTTGACGAATTCCTCAAAGAACACCTTGCAAAAGGCTATATTCGCCCTTCAAAGTCACCTATGGCAAGCCCGTTCTTCTTCGTCAAGAAGAAAGATGGAAAATTACGTCCTGTACAAGACTATCGCGCCCTCAACAACATCACAATCAAGAACGCTTACCCGCTTCCACTCATCCCTGAACTCATCGACAAACTCAAGAACGCCCGCTACTTCACCAAATTTGACGTCCGCTGGGGCTACAACAATATTCGCATCAAAGAAGGCGATGAATGGAAAGCCGCCTTCAAGACCAACCGTGGTCTATTCGAACCCCTAGTCATGTTCTTTGGACTCTGCAACTCCCCCGGCACGTTCCAATCCTTTATGAACGAGAACTTCAAGGATATCATTGCAACCGGCTGTGTTGTTATCTACATGGATGACATCCTCATTTTCACCGACACTCTTGAAGAAAACTATGCCCTTGTTCATCGTGTCCTCCAGCAACTTCGCGAACTCGACCTCTACCTCAAACCAGAGAAATGTTCCTTCTTCCAGACAACCATTGAATACCTTGGCCTTATCATCTCTGCTGGTCGCATTCGCATGGACCCTGCCAAACTCAAAGCTATCATGGATTGGCCAACACCAAAAACACTCAAGCACGTTCAAGCGTTCCTCGGCTTTGGCAATTTCTACAGACATTTTATCAAGGATTTCTCTAAGATCGCACGACCACTTCATGCCCTCACACGAAAGATACTCCGTTCCAGTGGTCCTCAGCCTGTCAACAAGCGTTTGACAACCTCAAGCACGCATTCACCTCAGCCCCAGTACTCACACTCCCCGACCACGCTCGCCCATTTCGTCTGATTACAGACGCCTCCGACTTTGCCATCGGCGCTGTGCTGGAGCAACCAGATGAAATTAATCGCTGGCACCCGGTCGCATTCCTGTCTAAATCCATGACCGACGCAGAACGCAACTACGACATCCATGACAAAGAACTTCTTGCTATTATCCGTTCCCTCAAAACCTATCGACACTATTTACAAGGGGCTCAACACCGTGTTGAAATCTGGACTGACCACAACAACCTGACATACTTCACCACAAAACAGAAACTCACCCGAAGACAAGCACGCTGGTCTCTTGAACTTTCCCAATACGACGTTCTTCTCCTTCATAAACCCGGCATTTACAACCGCGCCGATCATCTGTCCCACCGTCCAGATCTTAAAGAGGGGATAATGACTGAAAACGACAACAAAATCCTCCTGGACACCAAGTTTTTCGCAATCCGAGCTACTCGCGCTGGCACTACCACTACCATTGGAGACCAAAACCTACGACGACGCATCAGAGAATCTCAAGACAAAGACGAAGAAGTCACTAAAGCGTTAACAACAATCATGAAGAATGGTCCACGTACGATAGCGAAAGGCTTAGAAGATTGGAACTATGAAGACGATCTTATCTTACATCAAGGAAAGGTCTACATCCCCAAAGACACCAAATTACGACGAGAAATTGTTCAACAATACCATGAGTCACTCGCCACCGGCCACCCAGGAAGATGGAAAACTTACGAACTAGTCTCTCGAGAGTACTGGTGGCCTGGAATATCCAAGTTCGTCAAAGAATATGTCGACGGCTGTGCCACTTGCCAAACCACTAAACGACAACACCCTAATCCCATTCCACTGCATCCGAACGAAATCCCAAACCGTCCCTGGGAAGTCATCACCATGGACTTCATTACCGACCTCCCTATCTCAAAGGGATATGACTCACTCTACGTCGTAGTTGACCGCTTCACCAAAGCCACTATCATCACTCCCTGTCATAAGACTATCACCTCAGAACAAACTGCCGACCTCTACATCAATTATGTCTGGAAGCGCACTGGACTTCCTAAACAAGTTATCTCCGACAGAGGACCGCAATTCGCATCACAATTTATGCAAGAAGTCTGGAAACGACTTCAAGTAACTCTCACCCTCAGTACTGCATACCACCCTCAGACCGACGGCGAAACAGAACGAGTTAACCAAGAACTAGAACAATACCTACGAGTCTTCTGCAATTATCAACAAGACAACTGGGTTGACCTCATCCCATTCATGGAGTTTGCACACAATAATCACCAGCACTCAGCTACCCATGTTGCACCCTTCCTAGCCTGGTATGGCTTCCTCCCTAAATTCATTCCACCACCACAACTCGGTTCCCAAGTTGAATCTGCCGAACAACGTCTCATACTACTCGAGCAAATCCGTACCGAAATCAAAGCGAGCTTAGAAAACGCCGCAGAAATCATGAAACGCTCTAGACCGGACGGACCAGAACACAAATACAAAGAAGGAGATCTTGTCTGGCTAGAAGCAAAGAACCTTCGTACAACACATCCAAAGGCAAAGTTAGCACCCAAACGTTATGGACCATTTAAGGTCATCACCTCCTACGCGGTCACCAGTAAACTCAAACTACCCGACCATTGGCACATTCACCCTGTCTTTCACAACTCACTCATTTCCCCATACAAAGAAACCACCGCTCACGGACCTAACTTTTCGACACCCCCACCCAAAATCATTGACAATGAAGAAGGACACTACGAGATTGAAACAATTATCAAGAGCCGAACCACTAGAAACCGACGAGGCGTTCAATACCTTGTCAAGTGGAAAGGTTACCCTGACTCTGAAAATTCATGGGTCCCTTACTCGGAAATGAAACACGCCATGGAAACTGTTCACTCATTCCACCAACGACACCCCTCTATGCCGCAACCACCATCACTCGCTCATGACAGACTTATCAGTGCGCTTCAGGCGCAGCGCAATCATAAAGAGGGGATAATGTCATGAATACTAAGGCCTCAAGGAGGTCGAACTGCTCAGAACACTAGAGCAAATCCAGCCCTACCAGTAAATACCCTATGCGTCGCTCACAATGCGACGCGTACCACTCACATTGCGACTACAAGTCGAAATGCATCACGTGACCCTTCACCCCCATTCCTCGCCCTACTCCCTAATGGTCAATTAACCCTGGAATACCCCCAAGATCCCGGACTAGGGATCTCTCAGAATGGCCATATTACTCGTCCCAAAGTAACCAGAACCTTGATCAAGGTGAAACACTTCATGCGTCCTCTTTGGGACTCTGATTATCAAGAACTCCATGGGGCCTCAAGCCCCACTCTGCGATGGAATCTAAGAAGCGTATCAGAGAGGAGAGGTTATGGGGAATCCCCTCTGGAATCCCCATCAATAATTAGACCAGATTCGTCTGGGGGGTCTCCAGTAGTATATAAGACCCCCATGTATCGCCCAGTGGTCCTCAGACTGTCTGTCACGGACGCGTCTTTTCGAAGGATTCCTGGACCATCTAGCAGGCTTGAGCCTTCACTGCTAAGCTGAGTAATCGAAGAAGTGCTAAAAGTACATATTCCACGGGAATTATTTCCTTTGCGTTAGGTGCAGGCTTACGTAAGCTGCACATGACAGCATGTGACTCGTCTCGTGACTCATCCCGTGGGATACTAGGGTTAGAATGGGCTGGAAGGGCCTAGAGGCCATGGACTTTGGGTTGTGACGTCATGGTGACATCAGTAGTCTAGATTGTGCTGCGCATTGACGTCATCGCTGAGTGAGCATGACATAGTGTGGGAAACTGGCTTAGTGAGCGTGAGTAAGGTGCATCAGTCAGCACCAAGTCGCTCAGTCAGCAGCTGCGGAGTCGCTTTGTAAGCGCTCCTCTAGTAGTATATAAACCCATGTAGTTGCGCACTTAGGTCCTCAGACTTTCCTCTTGAGGACCAGGTAAGAGTGCCAACAGCCTCTCTTGTAGTAGACTACAAGTTCTAATCTTGAGGACCAGCTTCTTCTACAGTTTGACTCAGTCGCTGCTGCCTTGCATAAAGGTAGCCAAGTTAGCGATCGCTCCTGTGTTGCTGGTTGGCGCAAGACTCTGCTCTGCGCGAACGCCTCGCCGGTTGTCTCAACAACCTCCCTTTTGACCGTACTGGTGTTGTGCGGAGTTGGAGCTCCCGCCACACTGTCCATCTGTGGCACTCTCATCTGTACCTAGCACTGCAATAGCACTGTTAGTGTGTTCCCACTCTGCTCCTGCACATCGCAGCTCATCTTCTGTCTTCCCCCTTGCGACGCTCTCCAAACCCCTCTGCTATCCTCTCTGTGCGCACTCCGCGAGTGAGTCCTGACAACGCCAGCGCCGATGTCGTCCGCACCCCCGCCCCCTCCCCCGCCTCGGACCCCGCGCATTCCAGCGCTCCCCGCCATGCCATTTAATTCCCCCGCCCCAGTGATGTACAATTACTCATACGCACTAAGTCAGCTCCTTCCTTTGCGGCAGAATCCCTCCCCCTCCCTTCCTTACAACTATCCCCCTAGTACACAGTAGATACAGACTTGCAGCCAATAAAAATGCGATTTGTCACCCCAATTACATGTCGGAAAAAGCGTTTGTCATTACCATTACTCAGTGGAAGAAAAGCATTGTCATTTACATTACACATACAATAAAAAACCATCTATTATGTCAACCCTAGCTAACCCTAAACCTAAGGTACTTCGGGGAATGTGGGAAAACCACCGGGAACACCGGCCCGGCGTGTGAAAAGTATGCGGAAAGTACGCAACTGGACAACGTCGTTGCAGACCGTCTGGCCGCAAATTTCGATCCACCAGAATGAACGCCTCGGTTTTTGTTGAACTGTAAGCTCGAAGAAACCATCCAGTCCACATTCAGCGAGCATGGGAAGGTGTTTTTGTTCCGAAGCCCGCCCCTGGCCTCATGGTGGCCATCACGGAGACCAAACGGAGACCGTTCTTGTTCTACAGGACGCCCACCTGTCACTCGAGGAACAAGTGGTTTCCAGCGACCTTGCACACTTTGTTCTGGTAGATCATTGTATGTCCTTGGTTTTGTATGTCAATGCGCCACCGCGACGCTGATGTGCAGCAGATGACATGGCACGGCTCGCGCGACGAATCGCTCTCATTACTGGTCAGGCGGGATAAAAACCGGTCAGTGCTCAATTCTCCTTCTGGCTTGACGCGTCACTTATGATACGTAGTCACCGACCAGCAGTCATGCCTGAGCGCTGTGTTCCTTTGTGTCTGGTGCGTCGAAGAGGGGGCATGACCCTTACTCCATCGCCTATCAATAGCCTGGTGCCGGGATTGTGACTATGCGGTGCTCCTGATCACCAATCAAACTCCACGACCAACAAGAGACAAGTGTCTTCTGGATCCCCCGATCGCGAACGGTTGCTACAAGGCCAATGCGTATGTTGGCCCTAGCGGAAAGAGACCCACTATTGTCTTGTCCGATAGTTCGACTGTCGAGCTCATTGCCCTGACATCAGTGGCCCCTGTCTAACAACGAGGACGCCTCTATTCACGAGTTTCTGGTACATACTATGGCCTTCGGGACGTCGCCACTAGGCGACGTGCCTCCAGAGCGCGCAGAGGCTCGACGTCGAAGGCCTCCGGAGTCCGAGCAGACGCCAGCCTGTTCACAGCCTTGAACCAATCACCAATTACCAAATGCGGGAATTTACTCACCGCATGGCGAAAAGAGTGCTAGGTATATAACGCGGTCGCTCACAAGTCTCGTCGCTGCTTCTCATCGCTCGCGATGTCTGATCAGTGGTCCCTGCCGACCTTCCCTGAACAGGAGCTGCACCAAAGTTCACCCCGCCAACGCGCGGCAACGCTTCCTGTGGGTCCCCTGGGTTTCTTGGCGCCTCAAGCTGCGAGTCCATGGCACGGTATCCTACTTGACCAACAAGGTATGTTACGCAAACTACTCCAACTCAGGGATCTGACTGGTTCTGGGCATTATCAGGAGCCAGAATCCAAGAGGCAGAGCTGGCCCATCCCTCCCTGCATTCTCCGACCACGCCCGTGGATCCCGCACAATCGTTCATCCCCTACCCCCAACCCCGTCCATGGCCCCACGTCCACCCGACGCAGTTTACTTCGGTGGACACGACGTTCACGATGCCGCACCCTGTCCCTCTGGGACATCCACAAGGACAGAATACCCCAACATTCCCAGAACATCCGCACTACCGACGCCAATGGAGTCTCCTACCGCGTGCAACTCGGATCGATGGGGCCACACCGCTTGTGTTCGAACACAACGCTGGCGTTCAAAATTCCCCGTCTCCCCTGCAAACCCCAACTACGTCGAGTACGATGCATTCCATAACAGAAGGAACCGCGCCCGCCCCCATGGGACACACAAACGGCCCTATGTACACTGACGAGCTAGAGTCAATGGGAGCCCGTACGTGCCTTTCATATTGTGCTCGATCAAATGCTTCTGTGGAGACTAATAATTCTGGAGAGGAAGTGAACGACGCCACTCAGATGTACGTGGAAGTGACGAAGGGAACACAAGTAGAAGCCCGGCATGCAACAATAGTGAGCCCCAGGGGTCCGTTAGATGACCCCAATTCGGTTCAGAAGCGTAAGCACATCGTCACGGAGCATACACGCCCAGCGTGCTAACCCACCACAACACGGAAAACAGATGACGCCAATTACACCGCCGCTTCCCAAGGGACTCAGATCAAGTGCAGACTGCCTGGATGCAATGGCAATCCGAAGATTGCCAAAAGCAACTTCTGCAGCAAGGAATGCATGAAGTCAGTGGTTCAACCTCCATTACGCTACCTATCGCAGCTAATACTCGAGCGCTTCTGCACACAATAGAGCCGCTTTGGATGGCCAGTTGGCACAGTTTTGCCAAGGAGACAAGTGTAACAATGCTTCCCTAGAGCCAAGCGGTGGCCTCTGCAACGCGTGCAGCAAATCCGGCGGAGACGCGTCTAAGCTTTCGCGCCCTGCTTTCTGGAAATGACTCTAGATTTTACGTTACACTCGCCGTGCACGTACCGCCGCTCATTTCTGATAGTGTCGGAGGGACTTTGATTATATCCGCCGTTAATTTCTGATAGTATCGAAGGGACTTTACTTATATCATAAGATAGTTTGGTCGGCGTGCGCTATGCATGCGAATGGTGGAGGTTGAGTAGACGCTGCCAGGTCCATGGTTCACCTCTCGATTGCGGGTGGCGGGTGGCGGGTGGCGGGCTATATATGCATGCAATATCGTGGTTACCCGATATATTGTCGAACCCAGGAAGAGATAAATTTAGAAACATGAGTAGCCAATGGATCAATGATCCCTGGACAAGTTTGTTTTGAGTTTGTTGCGTCGCGCAGGGCTGTCCGGCCATGTGGCGGCATCTGCCGAGCGGGATTCAAAACATTGCTACGCTGTGTTGTCACCTGCCGTCGCTGCCATGCTCTGCCACGAGAGTCACCTACGGGCAATGCAGATCTAACAGCGTCGGGCCCGCGACGCTGTGCAGTGTCAAATGCTGTGCCTTGAACGCTGCGGTTCAATCTCGGAAACCAATGTTTCCTTTCTCAATGATGCGATGACGTTCTCCCTGATATTTACTTAAAGC
Organism: Gloeopeniophorella convolvens; assembly: GCA_022496205.1. Lineage (NCBI taxonomy): Eukaryota > Fungi > Basidiomycota > Agaricomycetes > Russulales > Gloeopeniophorella > Gloeopeniophorella convolvens. The sequence goes on along the minus strand of WTXD01000064.1, from coordinate 112,962 downwards.
AACCACAAGTTCGACGTTCGACGGGAAGCGAGATTCGACTCCCCCATCAAACCAAGGGGCCCCCCTATTTTCCCTTTCACGTCGAGCGAACCATCCGCGGCCTTTCAACCTGATCTTCTCTCTCATACTCCCTGCCACGACATGAATTTCTTCCGAAGGGTGAGTTCGGGTCTCTCCGGTCCCCGTGCCTGTCAACTTTGAGTTGACCGGTAGCGTTTGGCGCAATCTCCTTTCAGAACACCAGCCGCCGGGAGGGCCGCGGAGTAACCGAGAACGGCGCCCCACAATATGGAGCACCTCCTGACTTTCCCGACGACAGGCGCCGTCCGATGTCCTCCGAGCAAGCTCGGCCGGGCCAGCTTCCACACACAGTTCACCCCCTCCCTCCAAACAATTATATACCACCCACCAACTACGCTACTCAGGGTGCTCAGGTAGTTCAGCCCGGGTTTCCGGGAGGTTTCGTTCGGCCGCCGCCTGCCGCCGTTGAGTTTGATAGCAACGAGTGGGCATAATTTCCTTTGCTGTTCTGCTCCACCACTAACCCTTCAAAGGAGCTACGCGTGGTTCGTGGCAGTTGATCAAGATGACAGTGGGCAGGTGTCCGTGGAGGAACTGCGTGCGTGTCTGTTCTCTCACTCTAACGCCTGGGTAGAGACTGACATTTACGCAGACAACGCGCTCCTGAATGAAGGCAGTACGTATTGTGGTGATCCCTCCTTGCAACTGTCAGCTTGAACGTTTCAATGTGCATAGACTTGAAGTTCTCTCTGGACACCGTGAAGTACCTTATGAGCATGTTTGTGCGTACCCCGGCCACGCTCTTCAAAAACCGCAGGTGCTCAGTGCTACTGCAGGATATGGACCGTAGCGGAGGAATAAGTTTCGAAGAGGTGGGCTCTCCGTTCATCGCTTTCTACAGCTTGTAAACTCCGAGCATAGTTCGAGCCACTGTGGAAATACATAACTGTGGGCCTTCATGCGTATGTCTTTCGTCTCGCGCCTTGTGATTGACATGCTTGACAGGAATGGCGACGGACCTTTAAAGAATTTGATACGGATGACGATGGAAGAATCGACGCCAGAGAATTGGGGAGAGCTCTGGCTTCTCACAAGTACGTGATGCATCTCGTCATCAACGTTCGTTGTGCTTAAGCATACCGTGTTTAGCCTTTACGTCGGCCAGTCGGTCCTAGACGTTCTCGTTGACAAGTATGGTTAGTTTTGCCAACACGAATTGCCCTGCTCGAGATTTGCCTAGGCGCTCACCTACTATCCATCTTACAGGCATTCGACCGCCTACGGTCCATCATGCCGCACACTACGGGACGCAAATAAACTTGGACCGTTTTGTCTGCGCGTGCATCGTCGTCAAGCGGATGTGCGATCTCTACGAGCGATGTGAAGTGGGAAGGACAGAGCCCATGTCGATAACTCGGGACAACTTTCTTCACGAAGTAATACTCCTGCCCTGAGAGGCTACTGCACGTTCCGAGATGTTCGTTTTGGCCTGGTTTCCTTTCGTAGGGAGTGAATTTCTTGCATACATGTACGTCCAATTGTTGATCCTGATTTCGTTATTACATCAGATGACTCATTCCTTGATTGCTGTCGCGAAGGCTGGGTTGTTACTTACACTAGCATCGGTGGCAGTGAATGACGATATTCCGACCGAATACGACTCGAATAGCTCGAACGGTGTTCGTCGATCCTCGGTGACCGGGCCGGACTACCGTTTGAACTCGAACCGGATTGCGGTTGCTTCGGTCTGGACGCTGACGTCGTCTCGGACGAACCGACCCACACAAGACAGGCATTGAATTGCACGAGGAGCTGCATTCTTTGTCTCGAGGCCAGGCAGCTGAAGAAGGAGAACATTCCCACACTGACTGATGGCCAGTTCGTCTTGATTTCGTCCCACAGCCCGAAACGCGCCGCCTCGACCCTGCAGAACCAGCACTCATCTTGCTCCTCCGTCGTGCCCAAGGCGCTATCTTCTCCTCAATTCTTTCATCTGATGATCAAATGTATGGGCGTCGGCCCTTCTTCGAATGTTCTGAGCCCGTTGAAGCCCTTCGCGGATAGTTCGGAACGTCCTCCGGGGGTCAGGTGCGCCAGCTAATCGGACTTCTGCAAGGAACTACTTTTCCGAGCACCCCGCGCCAGGCAGCCCATCCACAGATCGAGAACGAGCTATTCATATACTCTGCATCTCGAGCGTTGTAATCGCTCTTCCACCTGGTCGCCGCCGTAACATTGAAAAGCTGAGCCTGGCACACCCATTCCCACGCTCCAAAAATCTGCGGCACATGCGACACCATAGGCTCCTACCTAGTTTCTGGATGATCTGCAAGTCTCCGGAAAGGAAACCATGGGCGCCCCAGCACCCTGTCCAATGTCCCCGATCCCGTAGACTTCGTGGGAGACGCATCACTGCACGTTGAGGCCGCATTTCCCTCCGCGCATGATCGTATCCCTGGCGCCTGTGCTCCCAAATGTTCTCCGGGTATTCCTGACGCCGGCGGCCTTCCTTACGTTGTGCCTGCGGGTCGGCGCACTCTCGCGCCCGGATATGGCTCAGTAGGCACCTCATGCCCGGGCGCACGCTCTCACTGATTTCATCTGACAATTCCCACGATCGCAGCTGCATTTCAAATGGCACTCGTCCTACGCGCAAGCCTGGCTCGGGGCATCTCGATTACTGTCGCCCGGACCTTAAGCGACCCTGGCTGTACCGCACTTCTAGCGCCATAGAGCACACCCCCAGATCGGGGCTGGGCAACGTATGGTTGTTGTTGGTAAGTAAGTGTTCGTTGATGCGCGATCTCTGCAGGGATTCGGGGAAAGGACTCATGATAAGGTTGCAGGCTGTTATAGGCGCTGGGCGGCGTCTAATTACGGATTTCGAATCGCCGCTCGTGCGCCGCGCCCTCATCAGGTGCTCAAACACGCCGTCATGCCTACATATACTACATCTTCGCTGCGAAGAACGCCCAGTGACCCTTCCTACTTTCCAGCAGCCATGGCCCACTGGTCGTACGGTACTTCGCAATACCCAGAGCCCCATCCCGGGGGTTTCGTCGACCCATCGCAAGACCCCCGAGCGTATCGTTACCCAAGCGGCCCGGCGCTAACGCAGGGGTATGCGCCACCACGTGAGTTCTCCAGTCTCCGATCCGCGTCAGTGTCGTAAACTCTGCACAGCGCCAGCTCCGACCCCTTACAATGCACCGGCCCAGCCTTCTCATTACCCTTCGCAGCCAGCTCCCTCGTCCCGCCAAGCCTTTCCAAATGCGCAACCGACAGGCGTCCCATCTTATCCATATGCTGTCGATCCACCAAGTAGCATGCACCGAAGTACTACAATGCCCATGCCTGATCATCGCAATGGCTATCACAAGTCATACGATGGACCACCAGCCCCGAATATGACACCGTCGATATCGCACCGTGGAGCACAAGGAGTGCCACAATACTACAACGGCCCCCTGCATAGCGTTCCTGAGACCATGGATGGTGGTGCGTACCCTTTCCGCGCGATTGTTCATGCTGAGTTTCGGACGATGCCATACGGAAGAGGAAGGCTCAGATCCCATGCTCGACGACGAGCCGCGTTACAAGGGACCCCCAGGTAAACCTGTAGCTGGTAGACCTCAAGCTGGAAGAGCGAGTGAGCACTGCATTCCAATGGTTATCAACGTCACTAATGTCGGACATGGCAATGAACAGAGCCTTCCAAGAAAACCAGTATGGTGACGCAATCCCAAGTGTCTCTAACAAGGTCTCTGGTACCGTGCAGGCTTGGGTCTCAGTGCAGAGGGCAAGTCCCGAGTGAGATCGCCGCGCGGTACGGAGGGTTCTGCAGCACCGAACATCTGGAGTTAGTATCCGCTTTCTTTGTCTCGATGAATCATCTGACATGAGATACTCTGTAGATTCGCTAAGCTTCACGGCATAGTCAGCCTGTGCAAAGGATGCAGTGTTGGAGTTTCTCGTGAACACAACGACTATTGCAGTGACGAATGTCAAAATCACAATGTCAAGAAACGGGGCTGGCCGGGATTTGGGCGATCTAATAAGCAATGAAGGCCGAGAAGTCTCGACGTTGGTCACTGCAAGTCCCTCTGGATCTCCGAAGCGAATACGTTATGTAGGGCTGGTTGGCAGTCTTTTGGCGTAGTTGGCGGCGTCCGCACAAACCATGTTTACATCACAGCAAATGTCGAAAGATAACCCGGTTCTGTTTCGTGGCTGACTGATCTGTTCGGGTACTAAAAACCTATCGAGCATGCTACGGTTCTGTTGTTGAGGGAGCGCAGAACCGCCTCGAGGCTCTCAGCAATACGACAAAGGAGCGGGAATGCGATTTCGGATTTGATGACAGGCACATACTTTCTGGTACATGATCTTCCACGCCACTTTACGAGCATATATAACATAGACAGTCACAACCTGCGACTGATGGTGTCGGACAGTATGCGCATCTCGGAGATGCCGGTGGGGCGTCCAATATTATGTACACGACAGCGTAATTATCCAATCTATTCTCACGGGATGGCGAGACTCTGGTTCTTGATTGGGTAATCACGCAGCATAGTCAGCAAACTGCGACGCGATTCGGACCACCGCTCATGCACCTGACCCTCTACTTTGACCTATCGACTTGGGCCGGTACCGAGGGGGGTGTATATCCACCCAATTGGGGTCATCAGCCACCCATTTCGCAGCCCGCACGGGCCGCCCCATTGAGATTTCCATATTCGGAGATGCTTCTCCGTACCTATCCGCGTGACCTGCGTGTGTGCCGTGCATGTGTGTGTGCATGCACGTGCCCAGCCCACTCTTGCTGACCTGGTTTAGTACTACACGCATGCCCGCGCGCGCCCAGCCCAGCCCGCCAGCTACTCCTTCCCATCCTGTATGCGCGTCTTTCGAGCCCAGCCCATTGAACCTGCTGAGGAGTCTGCACTGCGGGCGCGCACACGCGTGCCCAGCCCAGCCCGTTCGTTCCTTGTTCCCGTCTTCGGTGCGCGCATCTCTCGAGCCCAGCCCGCTTTACCTGTTGAGTTGCACTGTGGGCCCGCACGCGCGTGCCCAGCCCAGCCCACTCGCCGGCCTGTTTCGGTGTGTGCGTGCGTGCGTGCGTGCGCACGTGCACCCAGCCCAGCCCGTCTCACCTTCCCACTTGCGCTGCGGGCGCGCGTGCGCGTGCCCAGCCCAGCCCGCCCGCCGACCTATTTGGGTGGGTGGGTGCGTGCGTGCGCACACGCGCCCAGCCCAGCCCGCTTCACTTTCCCACTTGCGCTGCGGGCGCGCGTGCGCGTGCCCAGCCCAGCCCGCCCGCCCGCTTGTTTGTATACGTGCGTGCCGCGCGTACGTGCGCCCAGCCCAGCCTGCCTCACCTTCCCACTTGCGCTGCGGGCGCGCGCGTGCGCGCCCAGCCCAGCCCACCCGCCGGCCTGTTTAGGTGCGTGACTGCGTATGCGCGTCCAGCCCAGCCCGCCTCACCTTCCCACTTGCGCTGCGGGCGCGCGTGCGCATGCGCGTGCCCAGTCCAGTCAAGCCCGCCCGCAATCTCTTTGGTGCGAACGTGTGCGCCCAGCCCAGCCCGCTTCCGTCCGAATTCAAACGTTCGGGGCGTGGCCCAGTCCGGTGTGCCAAACGTGATTAGCGTGGGCGTGGCACGCACACCCAGCCCACCAGTATATATATATATATATGAATACTTCAACGTCTGTAGATACATCATGTGTATATCATCAGTACAAACTCGCCCCGCCAGAACAAGAAGCAAGAAGCAGTGAATATAAAGGTGCGATCAATACATAGTCCGAGCGTTACTAGTCAGTCGCTTGCCACATCAACGTGATTACTTAGACCTCGGAGGCCTCCAAATCACCGGTGCCTTTTTCCAAGTCGCTCCCGGTGCCTCCAAGCTCGAAGTCATTAGAAGGGAGATCGTCGAGACTGGCGCCACCATGGACCGGGGTTCGCATGCTGGAGGCTGGCCCATCCTGCCCGCCGGTAGCGTCAGATGCGAAACCGTGACCGGGCGTGGTGAGTTGATCGCTTTCGGAAGGTGCATCTGGTGGCGAGGGTCCAATGGACGGCGCGGCGGGTGCGGCGGGCGGGGGCGGGAACAGGGAGGGCGCGTCGCCGGTGGGGAGCAGGGCGGTGTCTAGTAGAGCAGCATTGGAAGGTGCTGCTGGGAGAATGGATGGGAAGGAGTTGCCAAGGAGTTGCCAGGTGGCAGCCTCCGGAGTGGCATCTGGTGCAACGGGTGGGGTTGGGAGAGCATTCAGGTCTGTGAATGACTGCATAAGTTCAAATGCAGCAGCTTGCGGGCTAGCGGGGACGGTGTCCAGGGAGCTCGCATCAGAGCCAGGAGTGCTCGGTGGAGGGGTGGCACTAGAAGCGATGATGCGAGTGGAACCGCCGCTGGGCAGCCAAAGATCGGATCCGCTGGCGGAGTCTTCAGACTCGGGAGTGTCCCTGCGCGCAGAGAACACGGGACGCGCGTGGGGGCGCAGACGCTTTGATTGTCGCTCTTCAAGTCCTACAGGGGGCGGAATATTCTCCTTCTCGCCAGAGAGAGGACGGGGATTAGAGTCGCTGGTCGACTCGCTTTTGCGCTTGCGACTGTTGCGCGTCTTGCTTGCTGAAACATCTGGCTCATCGCCGAATTTGATGAGAGTTCCGCCGTGATGATTCATGAACTTGTCAAACGCTGTTTCTGATCGTAATATGTCAGCCTCCATGGGACATTGGGTATGCTACAGGTACGAACCTGTATTGTGAGACCGCGTGCCAGCTTTCGGCACTGCTTTTCCTGGAGCAGCATTGTCGACGGCGAGCTCCAGGCGGCACTCTCCCATCTTGATGGCCTTGGAGATCGCTTCCATCTTCTTGTTTGTGGTGATCTTGGACAGCGCCATCGGCTCCGTATCTGTCAATGGCCACCCGATTAAGACGACGCCATTGCTGTCAGGCGTCCCGGCCGCCCACTTCTTCCATTCGAAGCGCGGACAATGATCAAGACGCGTGACCCGCACTATAGATAATTAGATCTAGATGTATAGCACGCCATTGATTGATAAACTTACAGTACTGGGAGCGTAGGTCGGGCATGATTTCATCGGTCTTGAGTTTGCTTTTTACCTCTCCACCCTTGTTTAGTGCGGGTGGAATTACCGCCCCCATCCCAAGTTCTGAAAAGGGAGCGAGAGATAAACAGTCAGGAAATACGTCTGATTTGATGAAGAACACAACTTACTATCTGTGGCATAACATTTTGCGTACCCGTCAAACCTATTTGCAAGAGTAGATGGATCGCACATGAGGCGTTGCTTGATAAAATTGCCGCCCATTGTAGATAATTGGAGAACCCATTCTCCAGAAGCTTTAGGGTCGGTGTGCGTGCCAATCAAGATATACTCGAAGTTGCTGCGATCGTGAAGATTCTGAAGCTAGATTCAATGTTCTTAATTAGTTCGCTCACCATATTGGAGTTAAATACGACGTACCTCGATGCTGATCTTATCTGTCGTGGTTCGGATATCCTGTTGCTGCCTCTGCGGCTGCCCGACAACACCCGTGTCCCTCTTGTCACGGTTCTCCTGCAGGAGGCCGAGAAGAACGGCTTTGTCGTCGTCGGAGAGCTGTTTGTAGTCAGAGTTGCTGCAGCCTTTGATGATGCGGACGGCTTTAACAACAGCCTCGCGCTCATCATCCTCAGTCCCTACAAAATTGCTATTGAGCGTAGGCATTGAGGACTAATAAAACTGGTACTTACATCGCCCATCCTCGACACGAGCGTGGCAGTAGCTGAATGCATTCTGTATTGAGGGGCGGCGGCGTTCCTTGAAGACCCGCCCACCGTGATGCACAAGAGTGCTTGCATATGAGAGGTGGATGTCATTGGCATCCGCAAGATCTTCGATGATCTTATCAATAGCCTCCGCTGCAGCCATTACAGCCGCGTTGAGGTGTACTTTCTTGGCGGCAGCGACGGCACTATCGCGCTGCCGCTGTTCATCGCTCTTCGGTGCGTTTGGTGCGCGCTCCTTTTTCTTTGAGTCTTCAGTGGTGTTAATTCCCATTGCAGGACAAAGAGAGTAGATACAAGTCACAGGATCGGATATGAGAGCGGGGACGGAGCAGAAAGACGCTAGGAAGGGGGGGATGGGGACAGTATACTGCGGTCCGCGCTCTTATATATGACAGGGCTGGGCAAGGCTGGGCGAATCATCAACAAAAAACTGTACAGAAGTCGACGCGACGCGACGCGACACCAATGGCAAACAAACGGTCAAGAAGGAAATCAGAAAGACTACATAGGACCCCGGACAAACTCACCGCACATCACATCCAGAACGTGAGTCTGTTTTCCTGCTGAAAACGATCCGCGCTAGCATGCATACTCTGATCGGACTTACGGCGCCGCGCCATCGATATATTGCGCCAAAGCCCTCGCGCGGGGAGATTCAGGCCGAGGAATGTTATGAATGCTTGCTCGCGCGTCCCCGGCATGCAAACCTGGCATATGGCCAAGACTTCCTCCGCAGAAGGGGACGGTTGAGTACCGAGAGGAACTCAATGGCGAGGGGCGGCAACTCGGTCATTGGTTGGAAACGATAAGACCAGCCACGTTCCGGGAACGACGGCGGGTTGATGGATGGAGTGGGTTCGGGAGTGGCAGTGGGGGCAGCGGAGGGGCGGTAGTAGTGGTGGAAGCGGCAGCGGTGGCGCACGCGCGGCGCCAGGCACCGAGGCAGTCATGACAGATCTGCCACGATGGGTGGACATCGCCATCGTCTCCATGCGCGAAGCAATGCCGCTGGTAGGAGAGACCGGAACTTGGGCAGCAGTGGAAGATGAGGATGGGGGTGGCGTGACTGGGCGGGCAGACGAGCCAGCCTGCGCACCGGATCGCGGCGAGGCAACGGCACGAGCTCCCGCGCGAGAGCAACACGACCCGGAGGGAAAGTCGCCTGTATGAATGAGTTCAGGGATTCCCAAGACACGGGAGTCTCGCTGTCGTTAGAGGGGGATGGTGAGTCTTGCCGCGGGGGAGTGCTACTGTTAAGCGGGGGAGCGAGAGGGACTTGCTCCTGATTGTTCCCGGTATTGTTTCCAGCACGGCGAGGGACTACCGACTCCGTCCTCGGCACTGGCGAAGTGTTCAATGAAGCCGCGCTCAGATAGCGTGAGGAAACCGCCCGGAGACGCCAATCTTGCATGAACGAAGGGCCCAGATGGAGGCGGCAGATGTACTCGATGTCGGAAAGGCTGCTCTGAAAGATGCGCCGGTCTGACCTGAAGATGTTGCTGCTGTGGACGCGATGTTGGTAGGGTCGAGATTGACTTGTTGGGGAGGGGACCTAGCCAAGCTCCGGTGTTGTTCCCTTGGAACAGCACGAGATGGAACCCAACCCCGCATAGGCGTTCCAGTCCTGTGCACTAAACATCATGAGGTATATTAGCTGCAATTGACGACAGGGGGGCGACCTTCACTCACCACGTCGAGGGCAGATTCAATCATCCTTTCTCGGATCCTGTTCCTGATTCTCGCGTCTCTGATGTATCCCTCATGAAACCCCTGAAGGGTTCTCGGATAGACGTTGTTGTCGCGAGACCAAGCATTGACGCCCTGGCGATCTCGGCGGCGAAGGTAGGCTCATACTCCATCTCTGGGAACTGCGAGAGAAGCCTCACAACGATCTCATCGATGGTGGCCGGGTGTGCCGAGCCCCAGACAGGGTGCGGCACATCGCGTTGATCCTCGCCGTTGTTTTGATTTCCGCGGTCACCAGACATATTAGCGACGAGGCAAGAGTAGCGAAAGAAACAAAGTGGAAAGGACGGCGGGAGGCAAGCGGGAGGTGAACCTCAGATGAGTCGCTGCCAAGCACCAGCATGGCGAGACTTTGTAAAGCAAACGGACTTGCGCCCTGATAACGACGGTGCACGTTTGGGGCACAAAGTATTGTAATGAGTCAAGTTGACATAGGCAATCCGCGTTCTGTAGCAGTGAGACGCACCAGAACCATATACACACGTGTGGTTCGAAAGCGACGACGCGAGCGATGCAGCTGCCTTATTTGTCGCCCTACGACAGCGTGCCAATCCGAGTTGCTTCGTAGAGACCATGCAGGAACGACCAAGGTAATCGCTCTGTCTTGAGAATGCAGAGCTCGAGCATGGCGCGCTAACTGGTGTACCAGACCGGTAGTAATTCCTGTTCGGCGTGAAGCATTGGCATGACAGGCGCTGAGCGAAGGCGCGCGCGATGCCATCATGCACCCATTCAGCACGTCAGATGACCTCGTTATCTTGTCCAGGAGTTGGACAGGTACTTAGCTTAGAATCTCTCGAGCTGTATGCAGCAGCGTTGGGGGAGACAGGAGGTGGCAGCTGACAGACTTGTGCCGGGGTGTTGAAGTCGCATGGGAACCGGCGTACGACATCGTGCCGTGGTGCTCTCACATGAGACCAGCATATCACATGTACTAGAGGGTGCCGTACTAGATCACGTACAGCTACTGTGTCTGGCACAGCTCATGACTTCTCGCGCAATTAATGAGCGAACCCCACAGCGTGTCGCGCATCCTAGCCACTTCGCGTGCTCAAGCTCAAGCCGTGCCAACGAGCGACTTTGACGACTCAACTCTCTCTTCATTCTCTGGCTTTGGTGACCTACCGCCGGCATCTCCACATCATCTAGCGATTCAGTTTACAATGACATCTAGTACATGCTAACAGTACATCAATCCGCGAGACTCAAATTCTCTAAGAACCCGTTAAAGGTATCGAGCTCGTCGCCAAGAAAATCATCTTCTTCTGCGTCAGCTGCCTCCTCAACTGGCGGGGCGGATGTTGATGCATCTGGTCCAACCGGGTCACCCTCAACGTTCGGTATGAGACCAAGGCCTCCTGTATAGTGCGTGAGTTGATAAATGTGACGTATGCGCGCACGATGGATAGTATTCTGGCAGACGCGGCGCGCCAGAGATTCTTCCACCTCCACAGCCAACGGAGAATTTGAGCCGCGGAGGCTCGAGACCGCGTCGTTATGTGCGCGCTCATCGGCAGCCATCCAGTCTACGAGGCGCGCAATCTCGACGTTGAGACGTGTTCGCTCTTCTTTGGCACGCTCAATCTTGAGGGAGTGCAACGCGGCTTGCCTGTTGGTACTCTCCGCCCAGGGCTGCCGGCGGATATCCTCTCTGCCTTCTTGTAACAGTTCGAATTCTGCGAGGCTGCCGTAGGTAGATATGTCCCGCCATTCGAGCTAGGGGCGCCCAAGCTGCAACGCGGCTTCGTTGTACTTCCGCAAAGCGGTTTGAATTGCCTTGCAGCAAGTCTTCAGGGACTTGTTGATATGCATACGTAGTTTGTAGCCTCCATGAAAATGAACTTACAGGACTTCTAACAATATGAAAAGGGATGTGACACACCTGTTCCGGATAGTCCTGCCTTGTGAAGTTCAAACAGACGCGCTACCACAAGGCCCTCGAGCTTCGCGAGGGCCTTCTGGTACTCGCGGGTCGCCAGGTACTTCGCGGCCTCCTTCCATTCCGGCATGTCTGAGGTCCATCTGTTCGTCAACTTGTGCTGCGTCTCGAAGACATGCAGCTCATCTTGGATCAACTTGAGGTTCTCGAAAGCATGCCGCACCATCAGGCTCCCGTCCTCTTCCAACTTGGAGCCGCGGGCGGCATCAGTCGTGCGGACAACAAGGGACTGATAGTAGATCTTTCTGGAGATAGCAATATGTAATGTTATTCAGTAAAGGCATAGCTGCGTAGTGAAACCACAGACTCACTTCGCCTTCTCATGGAGGAGAAGATGCTCCATGTAGTTACATGCAAACGCGTCCTCTTGCGATTCAACTTGACGAGAAAGGAGGTACTTGCGCTCGTTCTGCATATGCTGGTGGTAGTTCGTATCTTCTAGAGTCTTACCCCTTTGTAGCGTTGCGACTACTTGGGGAAGCTCGTCGAGGATGCCATTGATCTGCTCGTAGTTTCCTAAGAGGAAGGTCGCTGGCGTCCATGAGTATGCATGCTAAAGGCGATCCAGCTATCACTTACAGAGCTCCTGGTACTTATGTCATCGTGCTGCCGAGCATACAAGTCGATAGCTTGGTGGCGATGGTATTCTGATGCGTATCGCGTGATGTTAGCAAGTCCGTTGAACGACGCGAAGATTCGTTCCGCTGTCTCAAAGTCTTCGATCCCGAAACCTGGCGTGAAAAGAGGATGGAAGGAAAGTTGGCAGAGACGCTTGTGTGCGTAGCCGTGGAACGCGGGAACGACCATTCAGAGAGAACTGGCCTTGGCTTTGTCCGCGAGAGAACTTTTTGAAATGGTGGCGGTGAATGAGCAGCCGATGTCGTACCCAAGGCCCGGCCGAGCTGGAAGAACGTCCAGAAGCCGATGCACGACGGCGAGGGGATATTTTGCCCTGATAGACAGTGTCAATATTAGCTACTTATAGGAAAGAAAATACTTACAACTCTCCACTCTCGATCATATCCGTGATGAACCAGATCATCCCATGGCGGCAGGCAGACACAAAGATGCCGGTCTGACGGTAGATGGACCACATGCGTTTGAGATTGTCGTCCTGCGCCGCCTTCCACCGTTCGGTGCAGGTGGCGTTATCATAATCGCCATCAGCAGGCGTGGCTTCTGCGTCATCTTTGGACCACGCCCTGGGGGCTGTCAGTTGAGCTTCTTCGTGCGCGGATCCGCGCGGAACCTATCATGGCTTAGCGCCAGAATATGGGTTGTGGAAGCATAGTCGCGTCGCACCTCTTTCCGAGTCGTTTCTTTCCTCGGCTTCACATCGTGCTTGAATCGGTCAACTTCATCCTCTGGGATGAAGTAGTCGCTCTTAAAGACTCGTGGATCGGCGTTAGCACCATCTCGCATGCGGACACGCTTGAGGGATTGATTTCCGTCCATCACGCCCATCACTGACACGTCGAGCGGTTCCTCTTCCGGAAGCTGTCAAAGACTCGTTAGGAAGGGTCCATGCTAAAGGGAACATAAATATACCTGGTTCTGGCAACAAGGGCAGGAGTGGGTGATCCGCCAGTTGGGATCTGTCCGCTTCAGAGCTTCCTGTATGCGAGCGCGCACCCCAGACTTGATCTTGAGGTACACGTCGAAGGTGTCGGAGAAGTATTGCCAATAGCTGCGTTGGTAGGTGATCTGTGAATGCGATTGAGAATAGGTCGGCTATAGCATCAAGCGAGGCGTGTGATAATGACATTATGGAAGTCACACAACGCTCGCACCCATGCCTGGATGCTAAGACGTGGTTGGCGTACACGCAGGACGCGATAGAGCTCCAGGGTGCGCAACGTTATCGTGAAAGAAATGCGCGTCGGACTAGAGCTGAGGCAGCCCTGCCGAAGCATGTTCATATTGGGACACGGACAACCCGGAAGTTGAAGAAATGCGCGATTAGAGCAAAATTCTGAGGGAACCTATTGCATTAGTCAACTGATATGCCGCGAGTCTCGTCAGACGTGACTTACCGAACGCATCGATACACGGCAGCTGGAAGGTGTCAACGTCAGGGTACTGTGCCCGGCCAGCAGCCCCTTGATTTCTGAACAGAAGGTATGCGTCAACCAGCTCATCAATCTGACCCTCCCATTTTTCCTCGGCACTCCGAAGGCGACTGGACCACGTCTGCGCGTTACGGCGCTTTTGAGATCTGGATTTTAGTCAAGAGGCGATATACAATGACAATAATCTGGGGTGGCACGTACCCGATATATTCCACCAGGTGCTCGACCTCACCTCCTTCACCAGAGACTTCAAGCTCTGTGTCCAGTGGCACTTGTTCCCAGTCCATCGAGTCCTCGACTTGTGAACCGTTCATTTCTTTAGCTGGCGATCCCTCGGATGCTTGTTGTTTCGTGCGCTTCATTCCGAGTGAAAGCCCTGCCAGACGATTGTCCGTGAACGAGAGAATGTGACAGGCGTTGCGGACGCACTAGCATACGCGCCCTTCGCGCGGTCGTCGAAAACGCTGTCGAGTTCTTCCTGCGCTTTTTGGTTCAAGCGTTGTGCGCGAAGCTGGGGGATGGAAGGTAAGGGACCGCCCGCTGGATCACGTATAGAACGCCTATGGAACTTGTGCGTCGATGCAACCTGCACCCTGGCTTTTCTGGGGGCCATGTTATGGTTGGGAAGAGGAACGATAGTGGCGCCGCGGATCCTGCGCTGTGCGCGCATCCTGTTGATCAGTTACCCACGCTACCCGGCAGAATGTGGGTATAAGGGCTGGGCTCGCGAAAGGGGAGCAATGATCTACGCACCTGCAGCCACGAGCAGGCTGGGCAGTGATACGGGCTGGGCTGGCGCGTGACCCAGGGTTGCACGCGGGCGCACAACCCGGAAAAGACAGCGGGCTGGGCGGGAAACGGGCTGGGCGGGGAATGGGCTGGACAGGTGCTTAGGAACAGCACATGGACAAGCGGGGCGGGCTGCGTTGTGGGCTGGGCCTGCGCACGCGCCCACAAGGGATTTGGGCTGGGCGGAGAGGCGGGCTGGGCGTGTGCTCAGGGAATACCGGCGCGGGTCATCGCAACCATACGGGGGCGAGCGGGCTGGGCTGCGTCGCCGGCTGGGCCGGCGCGTGCGTGCCCACAGCGCAACTCGACAGGCGACGCGGGCTGGGCTGGGCGCGCGCATGCATGTACGCACCAAACAGGCGGGCGGGCGGGCTGGGCTGGGCGTGCACGTGCGCGCCCACAGCGCAACTCGACAGACGACGTGGGCTGGGCTGGGCGCGCGCATGCATGTACCAAACAGGTTGGCGAGCGGGCTGGGCTGGGCGCGCGCATGCATGCACGCACCAAACAGGTCGGCGGGCGGGCCGGGCTGGGCGCGCGCGTGTGCGCGCCCACAGCGCAACCCAACAGACGACGCGGGCTGGGCTGGGCGCGCGCATGCATGTACCAAACAGGTTGGCGGGCGGGCTGGGCCGGGCGCGCACATGCGCGCACGCACCAAACAGGCCGGCGAGCGGGCTGGGCTGGGCATGCACGTGCGTGCCACAGTACGACTCGACAGGTAAAAGCGGGCTGGGCTCGAGAAATGCGCGCACTGAAGTACTGAAGATGGGAAAAGGGAGCGAGCGGGCTGGGCTGGGCGCGCGCATACACGCACACACCAAACAAGTCGGCTCGCAGGCTGGGCTGGGCATGCGTGTGCGCGCCCGCAGTGCAGACTCCTCAGCAGGTTCAATGGGCTGGGCTCGAAAGACGCGCATACAGGATGGGAAGGAGTAGCTGGCGGGCTGGGCTGGGCGCGCGCGGGCATGCGTGTAGTACTAAACCAGGTCAGCAAGAGTGGGCTGGGCACGTGCATGCACACACACATGCACGGCACACACGCAGGTCACGCGGATAGGTACGGAGAAGCATCTCCGAATATGGAAA
The DNA here is from genome assembly GCA_022496205.1 of Gloeopeniophorella convolvens. Lineage (NCBI taxonomy): Eukaryota > Fungi > Basidiomycota > Agaricomycetes > Russulales > Gloeopeniophorella > Gloeopeniophorella convolvens. The sequence goes on along the minus strand of WTXD01000064.1, from coordinate 97,502 downwards.
TCTCAATGGGGCGGCCCGTGCGGGCTGCGAAATGGGTGGCTGATGACCCCAATTGGGTGGATATACACCCCCCTCGGTACCGGCCCAAGTCGATAGGTCAAAGTAGAGGGTCAGGTGGGTTTGCGGGGCGACGGCCCAAATTGTGATTATGTAATCATTCGAACAATTGGCGAACTCAAACAGAGATGATTACGCGGGGAGGTGCACACAAGGTGCACAACGCGCGCGCCGTCGAGGCTCCTGCTAAAAACTCCCCGCTCGGACGTGTTCGACACGTTTTCCGCTGGTGCTTCGGCTGGAGGGAAATAATCTGAAGGGAATCGGAGAGGAGCGGCCCAGCCCTCCAAAACTCCGAAACCCTGCTCAACCTCAACTCAGAGACTGGCACGTGATTGCCATAGTCTCGGCGTGGGATTCATTTTAGGTCCAGTGGGAGCAAGCCTCTTGACCCTCCTTAGCTGCCCGACCAACTGCTCTGAAATAATCACTGGGTACGAATAACCGCTGTGGAAGGCCCGCGCGAGAAATACTACCAAATTTGCCTCCAATTTCAACGTCCAGCTTTCTCTCCATCATGGGATGAGTGCGCAACCTGCTTGCCTCCGGATGCAGATGGTCGGGTGCCAAATCGCCGGCGGTATTCCGTTGCCCCGTTGCACCAGTTTTTTCGAGTCAATCAATCCAGAGAATGAGTGAGTGAATACTTGACCATATGGTACGTAGTACTTGTTGGAAATAAAGCGAACCGCCCCTTTCCCAGGCCGCACACTTGGAGGACCGATGTCACCGGCGAGAAGCGGGCTTTCTGAGCCGCCTTCACGCCGCTGCTCGACTTATGGTGCAATTTCCTCAATACCGGATCTTCGGGATAAAATAACATCCCCAGAATGAGTCGCGATCATAGGCAAAACCTCGCGCTAACCCTCTGTTCGAGAGGCAGCCATGCGTCGCTCTCAGGGCGCTCTCTATCTCGGGGGGGGGGGGGGGCACATCGCCGCCGGGACCCTACGCCGTGGTTCAGCATGATGATCCCATCATAGAAATCTTGATAGCAATAATTAGACGACCGAATGACAGAGTACGGCAAAGCATCATCGCATTGTCCTCTTGCCACTTCACTACAACGTTAACTGGGTGAACAGCCCTCCCAACCGCATATCTCTGCTGCGCTTCCTGAGGCCGGAGGCCGCGTATACGGGCCTAATCACTGTTAACAGCAAAGAAGCCGCTCTCATCAGGGGTTAAAGGGACATCTGCTCTCGCATGGCTCGTTAGCGGTCCGTCACTGAGGGAGGTACTATATCTTTCGTCACCTCTGGCCTTGTCTTCGGGAGCAACGTCACCTGCCGATGCGACGGCAACGAGCGCCAGAAGGAGGAATTTCAGAAAGAATGTGCGCATGATTGAAAGCTGGTGTCGACTAAGGGTGATGTCTGCCTGTAGTGCCCATGAACCGGAGTGCATGCTGATTTTATACACATCCTGTGGCGTCCCACCCTCCGCGGGTGCAATGTATCGTCGCTCGAATGCATCCGGAACAGAATGACCTGGAAGGTGGCGGAATTGCCCAATGTAGCCGTCCTGAAAATTCAGGCCTTCAGCGCCTCGCTTCAGGAACCCATAGTCAGGCGCCGCTCTGCACTGTGTTTCATCGTATCCTTCTGTACCTTAAGATGGGCCGTAGTGTAATTGTAGTCTCACACCTGAGTATGCTGCGGCGTACACGAGTGGCTCCCTGCGCCTTGTCCCGGGCCCGCAATGCGTCCAGGACACCTTGATTCAACGAGCATTTCCCAGTGTCAACGTAGGTACCCCGCAATTTGTCTTTAACCCCGCTCGCATGCCAGCGCATGGTGGCGCGCATAGATTGACGTTGATTGGCTGATGTATCAGGCACAACACGTGCACATGAACTATCAGATACCATTCCATCCTATTCAATCGTATCAGCTACATGTACCACAGTTTCCCGGAGATATAGACGGTTCAGGCCCTCCGCTCAATTCACGCCTCGGCGGCAGGGTAGTCAGTGTACCCGGCAGCCCCGGGCGTATAGAAAGTCTTGAAGTCGTAGGGCGCAAGGGTAATGTTTTTCTTCAAGCGGTGTGGGAGATCCGGCTGTGATCAGCGCATCAGTAAATACCTCTCTTATACGGTGAAGCAAAACATACGTTCGAAATGAAGTGACGTCCAAACGAGATAAGACCGCCTTCGTTCTCTACGCGCTCTATCGCGGTATCTCGCTCGAAGCCGCAGTTGGCAATGAATGCCCTATTTCCCCAGATGTTGCGCAAGAACTTGGTAGACGGAGGTGTGCTGCTCTCCCCGGTACTCTCTGGCTTCGAAGAAACGTCGGGATCGAGGACATGTATATACGCGAAATCGGGGTAGCGTTCCTGGATGCGAGTGACTAATTCTGTGAAGGTAGGGACTGGGTCCGGCATTCCCATCCCTGTGCGAGAAAACCGTTACTACGACGCACGGAATAATGACACGTATCTTATCTCACCTTGGTAGGTCGTCCAAGGACTCACTTTGACCCCAACCTTGGAAGCGCCGACAGCTTTGACCACGGCGTCGACGATCTCGAGGCCGAAGCGTACCCTGTTCTCGACAGAGCCGCCATACTCATCGGTGCGGGTGTTGCTAACAGTCTGCAGGAACTGGTCGACGAGGTAACCGTTGGCAGCTTGTATCTCCACGCCGTCGAAGCCAGCTTTGGCAACCGCGTTCTCCGCAGCCGTAGCGAATAGCTGCACGTATTCCTTGATCTCCTCGATCGTCAGCGGGCGCGGGATGTCTTTGTCTTTGGAGGGAATGTCACTGGCCGACACGAGGGGATACTCGCCTTCCTCTTCGAGGACCGAGGCAGTAGCGCACCTTCCGGTGGCCCAAAGTTGCAGGAAGATGAACGATCCGTTCGTATGCACTGCGTCGACGATCTGACGATTCGTTGCGAGGGCGATCAACAATCCGTTACAGAGGTAAGGGCGCGGTAGATACTGACCGGCCTCCACGCTGCAATCTGCTCATCGTTCCAGATTCCGGGGACGTTAGCGAGGCCGCCAGTGCGCGGCGCCACGAACGTCCCCTCTGTGATAGCGAGAGTACCGGGTACGCTCGTGCGCTGCTTGTAGTACTCGATGGCGAGCGCTCCAGGAACATGCTGAGCATCAGCGCGGAACCGCGACATCGCTGACAGCACGACACGGTGCAGTAAGTCAAGACCGCCGACACGAATCGGCTGGAAGAGCTTTGGGGTAGGAGTAGACATGGTGGGCAGATCTGAGCGCGAGCTATGTTGCAGCAAACATTGTAACGACGCCTATTTTATGCTGCCCGCACCCTTCCCTACGCACCCGCTATGACAAACCTGTAAGCAGAGATTATGGAATCGAGACTGGGCATCGATCCCTGGGGGCTTGACCTGATCCCACGCCGCCAGCGATAATAGACGGCATGACCACACACGCACCTTCACATCGCATATGCGGCATCAAGTCCCATGCCCATTGCAGAACGAATTCTCGAGCTGGTACCGCGAAGATGGTATATCAAGTCAGGTAGACCTTGAAAGCTGTATCGTTGGGAGGTTCCTGATCAGAGCGAGGGTCGACATTGAAGAGAAATGCGGCACTAACAGGCTTTCTCCTCTGGAGCACCGAAGCTTCGGCTCGGAGAACAAGGTATGTAAGTTCCGGCAGCCGAGAGGACGCGTAGTCAGAAGTTACTACTGCAATCAGTAACAATCGGTGCGCGAAAACGATGCAGGACTCCACTCAATCCCTACCGCGCTCTGGCATGGCCAATGTGTCAGCTGGCATGGTCATATGAAGAAACTGAGGGATCAGAATAGTGCAACAGTAGCGAATCTACCCAAACCTTTTCCTGACAAGCTCCCTTGAATCTTCGATCCCAGGGTTTCGGATCGAAAGGACGCGTAGGCACGCCGACATCGTATTACGCCCCCATGAAGAGAGTAATCGTGTTACAAAGCTGACGATACGGGCATATTCACACGCTACGACATCCTCGATATCTCGTCAGAGCGCGATCAAGAAGGATAAGATTAACCTCTTACGAGAAAATCTACGAGTAATGAAAGCAGTAGCTTGGAATATCCAGCGACGGGGATCGGATTATGCACTGAAATCCTGTTCTCGGCCGGTCCAGTGCCCAGACGGGAACCCTTGGACTCTGACTTCGAACGTCTGCAGTGACTGTTGAAGCTTGAAGCGCGGGATTGTAGAGCACGCCGTACTTCCGTTTGCTTTCTGCGGCCAGCAAATACATATGCACTGCAAGATGGCATCGCAAACAAAAGGTGTGTCTTGCGTCATGCATTGTGATTTACGCATCATGACTCTCGCATTCGTCGAGTTAAAGATGTACAATGCACTTGTCAGGAGACATGAAACTTGGTAGGCTCGCTGCGAGAAGATGGACTGGTAGAAATCTCCTGCCAAAACAGGAAGCGGCGGTGAGTTGTTGAAGTGACAGAGTTATTCCGCACTAGCCACTTACCCGCCGTTCATGTAACCCGTCTCAGTCTTTGATAGCAATGAACCCCCCTTCGTTCGGACTGCGAGCGAACGCTACACGGTTACACACATGAACGAACAAGGAACTGGCGACAAGAAAGAAGACAGCACCTTCAGCTCTGTCCTTCATGTCGAACGGAGAGGCTGCAACGAAGACAGAGAGAGCAAGAACGACGAATGATGTCTTGAGGAAGGAACGCATGGTAGAAATTGATGGTTGGGATTCCAGGTGTCGTGTCTGCCGCTAACCGGGAAAAAGACAGCAAATTTATAGAGCTGACAACACGGCATTAAGATAACCCCCAACGCCGCTAAGTACAAGACTCCGCGCTCATGCCGGCGCCACCATTCGTAACTGTCATGGACGGCAATTGGTTGATATGTGGCTGGCAGAAGCTGTCCGTGTCAGGGGCGGGATGAGGGGGCCCGGCCTGACACGGAATCGCTTGCTGACGCTGTAGCCCAAGCCTAGATAGGCCCTGTGTGGTTGTATGCTTGCTCCACCGCGTAACCGACCGGTTGTTAATCTTGATGGTCGGATTTTATCCCTGGTTTAGACTGATTCACCGCAATGAGATATCGATGCACAGTGCACACCGTGGGCGGGACAACGGGGAATTGCAATGTGGAGCTTCAGGGGCCTGGTGGTAAATCCAAAGGATCCGAGCTCTCCAATTCGGGGCGGACAGAATCCCGACGTAGGTGAAGGCGTGAATGCCATTATCCTCATATTGGAAGGAGTATGGGATGTGTTGACAGACGACGCACCAGTTGCGGCGCGAACGGCCCTGGTCGTTTGAGACGGCGCTTCGGGAAATGCCGCTTAGGCGGTGCCCAATGGCCAACGGAGTCAGCAGCACCTCCGAGGCAGATTTCTTCCGAAGTCCAACATCTTGCAGCATCTCGCCCGCAAGGCATTCAATAACGTAGGTGTATCTGGACTAAACAATTGATTTTAGCTGGAACCCTTCAATTCGGAATTACGTCATGCGAGCGCTCGCTTAGCCAACGTACGAAACTGCGTTCTATGTATACTGCTCACCGAGCCAAAGCTCCGCACGAACATTACCTTCTCTTGCTTACGAGGCAGCTTCTCGCATCTGCGGTAATTTAGACGAGAGACGTACACTCTATTCCATTCAAAAGCCGAACAACTTCAGGGACGCAACATGTCGATATATCAGGCGCAGCCGCGTTACGGCGCTAATAGCAGGAATACTTGTAACTTCGGTGCTATATTCATACCAAAAGTCACGACTACAGTACGCCCAAAAGCTAAAAATGCTTCAATATCCAGAGGTACCAAGAGAATACAAGAACATATAGGCCATACGGTGTCCAGAAACATCGTCGGGCCCTTCAGAAGTGCCCTGTCGAATTACTAGATGAGTTCATCTGGTGGCGAGCAATCATGCAAATGCTTACCTACAGACTCCCTCAGTCCGCGTTGTTGTGTGCAATGAACCCGCTCACATCAGGACTGACGCCAAGAGATAGATCCAACGCTAGACCAATGCGCGTGAGAGAGCGTGGCTAAGGGTAAGAGCGACTCAAGTGTACCTTCGGCCCTGTCTCCTGCGTCAAGGGGAGCCGCCGCAGCAAAACGGCCAACGCAAGGACGACGAACGGTGTCAAGAGCGAACGCATTGCAACCAGTAATGTCTGCTTATGAGTGAAGGTGGTGTACTGTTGATGAATTTTCGGGATGCAGAGGGCTTTATACCGCAAGATGCATGATATTGGCATAGTTTCAGAGTTACGAATACAGCGGCACCACGCGCAGCTTTCCCATGGGATAAACTCCAGTTGACAGATGGCAGAAGCTGTCGCTAGACCGGATGAATGAACAATGAAGGAGTCAATCCGACGGGACCTGGTCGGTAACGCGGCATGAGTATGTAAAGATCAAGGTGAGAGAACTCGTTCCAGCTGACCATCAAAGAATCGTGATGACTTTCAAGCTTTTGTCCATGAACAGACTAATTCATCTTCATGATGCAACAAGTTGATCTCGGGGATTATTCACTATCATGGTACCGGTACCAGTTACTGTTCAGGGTTTGCGCGCTAGGGCCGCAGAACCCGGGTTCTCCGATGTGCCTGGATCAAGAAAGGGCGCCGATGAAAGTGAAAAAGTGGCTATTATTAGCTTCAGACTGAAAGAGACGCAAAAAGGTGCGAGGCGCGAAGTCTACGACTCGCTCGAACCTGCCGTTACGGTTCCGTCACAGTCATGTTCGGAGCCAAGTCGGGGCGACGCTTCGGGAAATCCCGCCACGGCTATCTCCCAGACGCGCCAGCTTTTGCTCGCTGCACCCAATAGCGACCCCAAGCAGCCGTTCAGAATTGGGATACTTATTCGATGGTAAGTATTCAGACTGCTTAGGTCGACGCCGATAACGTAAGTCAGGCAAAGCTATATGGACTATTGTGACGTCGCTAGAGTGCTCCCCAAACCATACGGCGTCAATCAGAGGTGTGCGCTGCATCTTCAGACGCAATACGGACAGCATGGTTAGTGTACAGTCAGTTACCAGTATCTTGCACCCTCGAAGGAATGAAAAGTCTTTACCAAATGGGTGAAAGATTACTTCAGATCGTACTCTCTATGTCCACCGAATATCACTAGCCCTTTATGATGGACCGTCACGCACAAGTATGCCAGCTACATCATTATTGCACTTTCCTGATCCGAGAGAACACAAGAAACCACCCTTTCGTACAGGAATCAGGTGACGTCACTGACAGACAACCCTTGGAAGAAGCTTTCCTGTCGAACTGCTGCGTGAGTTCGTCTGGAAGGAAACAACAGCGCAGGCCACTTACCCGCCATGCAGGCCGAGTTCCCTCACCCTGAGCCTAGGGGCGCACTAACGGGGATGAACCCACTCGTGTCCGGGCTAGCAGCAAGGGATAAATCCAAGGCTAGGTCACGCGCATGTTTGAGCAAGAGTGTCGAGGCAAGTAAAAACACAATACTACCTTCAGCCCTGTCCTCCGTGGTAAGGGGAGACGCCACAGCAAAAACGGACAGCACAAGAACGACAAGAGGCGTCAAGAAGGAGCGCATGATCGTGAATACTTGAAATGGCCGTCAGCAAGATTGGTTAGCGGTGTGGTGCTACCAGTCGGAAGACCACAGAGGGCTTTATAGCACGAGCTCCCCGGAGTTCAGGCGTCGGCGTGGGCCTTACTTCCATGTTTATTCCCAGCGGAGGCTTCTCTGCCTACAGCATGGTTCCAGCATTGTCTCGATTTGGGTCCGTCTTCGATATCGTACCGACGGGAATTAAACGGCCCTTCCCCCCCACCGTACCCTTAGGAATACCCATGCGCCCTCGTGTATCTGCCACTTGACGACTGGAGGAACAGAGTCGGCGACCCTACCTCGCCGTGATGCCTCGTCGTCCAGCTTCTGATGAGGTCAAGCGAGTCTCTCTTTGATCGAGGATCGCGCGAAAAAGCCGGTATTATTCCAGGCGGTGGCATACTTCAAGAACAACCACAAAAGGGAGTTAGGGAGCAAAAAGAGCGACGTTATTTGCGGGGACGCACCTCCGGCTCTATCCTACTTCTCCTCTGGAGGTTGAGCGGCTGTGCCGTGGTGATAGCGGCGAGTACAAGGAGAAGGTACAGAGAAGCGCCGAAGGCGCGCATGGTGATGCAATCCTACGAGATTCGCAAGCTTCTAGGTATGTTCGCCCGAGAACGAGATCAAGTTATACATCGAAAACCTCGGGTGACATGAGCTATTGTTTGAGCGTGTGCACCTGTTTGCTACGCTGCTGGTGCTCCTACTGTCTGGACCTGCTGTTGTAGCCATGGAGGAGTGTGCGATTGCAGGGAGAGGCAGTGGAAAGTAGGCGCCAGAACGAGAGCTAATCCAGCTGGACCCGGTTCACGAAGAGGTGTAGTATCTTTGGGCGGGAAATCCAGGTGGTGAGAGCCCGAGTCACAGATTTAACGCCGCATTGAGGAGCAAAATACGCTGCCGAGTCCCGAGAAAGTAGACCACCTTGACCGGAACGCTCGGAGTCGATGACAGCGAGCGCCGTTTTGAATGCGAGCGTGGAATAATCCTTGAAGCTGAAGCCTGAAACTGCATCACATGACATAGCCCCGATGCACGCAATTAATCAGGGAGCGCAGGGCCTGCCAGCAGCCTAGAGACACCCACAGAACGGAAGCCCCCAAGGTACCAGTCCATAAATCAATAATAGCATATCTTCTTGCAGAGCGAAACACTGCCCGTAAGAACGCCTGTCCGGAAGCGCACCTGTCCTTGAGATTCACAAGATCCAAGGCCAGCCAATCATGGCGCCCGTTCGCCGCCGGATCCACCTTTTTCCTTGGCACTTAGATGAGCAGTTACCGTAAGGAAGTCGTCCGAGGGCCGAGGGGTCTTCATGCTGCAGATCGATCTCCAGCGATGATAAAGCAGGAACCAAGTCCAGAGGGCCTAAGGAAGCCAGATATGTACCGACGGGGCGAGGTGCCCTCCAGCGGCGCAACAGACGGCGCATCCATGAGCACGATGACAGATTGATCCAGGCTGTGCCAGTATGGCTGACCAAACTTCCTTGAAGAATTGCGGATTCGAATTCGTCGCCACCGCGAGGGAGCTGGAGAAACGGCCCTTCAATGATCCCACACGCCAACCACGTAGCGAGGAAAACAGAGTGACCCTGCCCGCCGGATACAGCCTCTTTTGCACTAGCAGCAGAGCTCGGGACCCTGGTGGCGCACGCCTGAGCCCGAGCCCCGCAAGAGGCGCACCCGTCTCCCCTTGTGAGTCCGAGAGGTCCGAGACAAGCGCGCGCGATCGACAGGTGTCATCCCGGAAGCCTGCGCTTTGAAACCATCTACTTACGTACGTAAGTACGCGCGCGTCCATCCAGTCAAGCCCTGCGGCGGGCGAGTCGAGATGCGCAGATCCCGCGCGAGGCACGCGGTCAAAGTAAGTGCCGGGCATCGGCGGAGCGGTGATGCGGCGCCAGAGCATACTTAATGCATAATATTCGATTGGCGCCCCAGCTCGTGGTTGCGGGGTGCTCTGCCCGGCGGGGCGCCCGACTCCCTGCATCACTGCCAGCTGGGATCATGGCAGTCCGCGGGAAACAAAGATGGGGTCGCAGTGCGAGCAGGTAGATATGAGTAAGCACAGAGTAAGTACGGACGATCACAGAGATGTGGCGTGATATTCCAGGAGCTTTCACCGACCGGGAGCAATGTTTGACGTTACATAGGCGTCGAGAGCTGGATCCGTGACGGCAGTCTGTGAGGATGCTGCGGCTGTGCAAGCAAGCAGAAGCAAAGAATGGACGATGTCAAAGCCCATGTGCAACCCTCACAACCCTGGACCCTGACGTAACGAGATTACTTGCACTGGCGTCACGAGATCGCGCACCAGATTTTTCCCTTAGCCAGTCATCCAGACAAGACAGCGAAGTAAGGCGAGCTCCCACCGCCTGGGAGTCCTCCATTGAATAGACTTACTACTATACTACGGTGGTATATAAGTACTATAATTACAACATGCGCAAATGTCATATAGGGTGTCTCTGAGATAATTTGCGGGTATTGTTCTCCCTCGAGATCTGGTAAGTACGCGAGCGGGTATCTCCATCGGGCGTCTACTGCTTGCTTTTGAAGGGCGGGCTGCTGGGCAGCGCGGTGTCTTCCGAGTCGGCATACGAGTTGCCTTGCATGTACACAGCCGACATGGGCATCCGCGCCTCGACGGTCGTGAGTTCAGGGCGACGTGAGAAGTCCGTGCTCGTCGAGTATGCGTCGGTTATCACCGATGACGGCGATTTGTGAAGGAGGACAAAGATGATGATGACCGTTGGGTAAAGGCCCTGCGCGCGATCCAGTCAGCAAGGTGGATGAGGATCAAACGGAAGCACGCGTACCGAGACATAGAGAAGGACGGCGTCCATGACTGTGAAGCCCGGTTCAGGGAAGACGCGGAAAGCCGAGATGAGGTAGAGGATCTGTGTCCCAAATGGTTAGCAACGGAGACACCCCAAAGAAGACGAGCTGCCTACCCAAAGACAGCAGTACACGAAGCCAGACTCGATGAGGAGCGCAAAAAGCTTCTCTATCCGGATCGCAGCGCTGCTCGCACCGAGGTTCTTCTGCAGGGTGCGTCGGTGCTGCCTGCACTCATTGTCAGGACGGCAGAAAATGAGAGGGCCAAGGCCTAGGCACCCACCACGCTTTGATTCCAATTAGCGAGGTGGAGAGAACGTTCGTCCCGAGCGTGGGCCCGACCATGATCAGCGCACGCTCGCCGAGCTTTCTGTTGCTGTCATCCTGGATGGAGTGATGGGAGGGGGAGAAGAGCGGCCGGAGGCTCAGCCCGAGATCGGACCCCGCAGCAGCTAGGGCGCGTCAGCAACCTGGCTACCCGATGGGGGAGGAAACGTGCTCACCCATCGTTCCCAGGATGAAGAGCGTGAGCAACGCAATAACGCGCCTGTCATGGTTCCAGAGCACAGACGCTCTCCATGCACAAACGATGTCGCTCATGATGTACTGGAGGAAAAGAAGCGTTGGCTCAACAACGTGGCAGAACACCAAATGCAGAAAATGGCTCACGATGATCCGCGTGATCGTCGCGCCGACGGCAATGACGACGTCGGTGCGGTGGGACGACCAGATGGAGCCGCTGCTCGGGTTGAGCTGGATGATGATTTGCTGGAGGCCGAGCGTTGTTTCGAGCACGAGCGCAACCAGGCCCAGGATGAACATCGTGCTCGTCACGCAAAGCATGAACATGCGTGGGGTGGAGCGCAGGAGGCCATCGCGACGACTGGGATGGTATGAGGACGATGCAACATAGGCAAACGATGCCAGGCTGGCGTGCTCACAGAAGAATGTACAACGACGTGCTGTAGAGGACGACATACGCGCCTGAAGGGCGTCAGGCATCAGCTGCGCGAAATTTGACCACATGACGAGCGGTGGCGTACCGAAGACGATGCCAACAAAGAGGTTGCAATAGACTGCCGACTTGTACGCGGCGTAGAGCTCGAGAAGTTCCGCTGCCAGAGGATCCGAAGACATTGCAATGCAATGGAGATGTCACTTGTCTGTCAAACAAGGCAGCGCCGCGATCGAGGAAGAAGGTGGGCAACCTAAATGAACGAGTGACAGGCGCTGTGGTGGCGGATGGGGGCGACGGCAGGCTTGTCCCTCGAGAGGGAGGGCCCCGCGCGGAGCATCTTATGACGAGAAAAAGGCCCAAAAACTGAGCGGCGGCGGCATCGCCTCGCGACAGGACAACGCAACAAGTGCATGAAGCCTTTCGCGGACACTTGTGACTTGCAATCAGAGATTCGACGGGAACTGACACCGGCCGGCACCGGACTCTTTGTCCTCGGGCCGCGTGCTCAGAAGCACCAAACACCCAACAAATCTGCGCGCGATTTCTCACCCCCCCGTAGGATCGCCCATCGTCCATCAGCGAACATACCTCGCGTGACACTCCCTATCAAAACACCTTCTTTTGCGCGTCATCTTTTCAACTCATCCGCAGTATGTGGATTGTGAAACCGTTACGACGTCTCCAGGAAGAGGCAATAGAGAGGCAAATAGAGAGGCAAATTTGGAGGCCTTGGCGCGGCGCGTGGGGCCTAGACCTGCGCTCCCGATAGAGCTACGTGCTCTCGCTGTACATCTCAGGCACGTCTCCAACAAGCGAGACTCAGGGCCGCCAACGCAAACCTCCGCTTGACATTTTCTGTTCCGGATGAGGCCAGCCACGCCGCGAGATTCCCCGAAAAGGGGTCCGCAATTTATGCATGCATCTCACGCTCTGATGGCGACAACGTACACAACTCGCGGTGCGCGCATATACCAAATACAAGAAGGTATCGTTACTCCTGCCGGATCGGGCTCAGATCGTCTGATGCTGCTCCAAGTACAGTCCTGCGATCGCGACGAGGGCGCGTGCGTGAGTCCGATGCGCGCGGATGCACGGGAGCACTTGGCAACGCACCAATGTTGTCCTCCCCTACGCTCGTCACGTCCATCCAGCAGTCCTCCTTCCGCGCGCCTTCCGAGCACGTGAGCAGGAAGGCGTGGTACGTGCCAGACGTGCATGCGAAGCTTGGGAGCGACTCGGTCGAGTTGTACCTGGGCGTGAACGTGCCAACTTTCTCGACCCGGCGCGGCAGGGTGTTGTACGAGAGCTTGAGCAGGTCGACCTTGCCGTCGACCTCGAGCGACCAGACATCAATAGGCGTGCCGACGCGCGCGATGTGCATGTTCTTCGCGCCGTATTCTGGGACCTCGAGCGTGAGCTTGCACTCCTCCAGTCCGTAATCCAGCGCGCGGAATTGGAGGAAGGTCGAGATCTGCTACGACTTAGCGCCAGGTTCTGAGGAGCGCCCGGTAGGTGACTCACTCCAGGCTCGACGAGCAAGTGCCTGTCATTGTAAGGCACGGTACCGTAAGGCGCCAGGAAGACACGGGCCATTGCGGGTAAATCTTGCTAGGTTCGCTAGCGGAAACTTGGGCAAGCGCGCGGGGCAGGCTCTTGATGGGGCCGAACTTCGCGTCTGTCTTCGTGCCGTTGCGGTAGAGAGGTCAAAGTTGATGTACGTGCTTGGTGTTTCGAGCTTGTCCGGGTCGAGCGGGTACCAGGTAGCCTTGGCGTAGCGGTAGCCCAGGACCAACAGGAGGAGGGCGTCAAAGACGGTGCAGACGGCGATGATGAAAAAGCCGTAACGAAGGAGCGCCTTGGTCCTATTGCTCAAAACCACTGGAGGGACTGAGTCAGGATGTCATCGCAATGTGAGATCGAGGAGGAGATATAGTACCGGAATCCAATGAAGACTCGGAGTTGGTGAAGTCCTCCTCCGACTTGTCTTGTGGTAAGGCCTGGTAGTTGCGGCGCCACATAGTGGAGACGACAAGACGATGTCAACAATGGGTGGAGGGGAAATGTCCGGGAGACAGAGCCTTTCGAGGGGCAGGAGAATATGGGGAAGCCTCCTGTCAACGTCAGGATATTAGGTGGGCACTACGCCACGAACTTGAGGATAGGCGCACACTAGGCTAGTGTTTGCGCATGGTCAGTCGACGGTTTTGACCAGTGCCTGCGCGCGCGGACCTTCCTCATGTGGGCAGCTTCGTAGAGGCCCACGGTCCACCGGATTCTTTGATAGATCAAATAGCGTTCGCCTATGGGAAACATACTCATACAGCAGCCGATTGAGAGGCGGAAAATGATACCGCAGGGCCGCACCTATAAGAGGCTAGTGTCGTTTTGGGATAAATGAAAGTTCTTAGAGCTCCTCCGGGCAATCAATGCATCAGGAAGAGAGGCAGTGCGCCTTCATATTAGCTCACAGTGGCATTGCTGTTGGTGATCACAAAGACGAAGCTGGAGAGCTGGAAGGGCGATATGGTCTCGTGCCCAGATAGGAATATCCGCTCTGGAGTCGAGGAAGCAGCCGCGTGGTGGCGCTTCGACGTTCTCGCGCAATCGTCTACGAACGGGCGCAACATGTATTCTCAGGTATCTGTACGAAAAAATACAGACTGTCAATCAAATACGCTTCAGTCAAAATCCAGACTTGGGTACGCTGCAGGAGCGGGGCATCGCGCTCAGACACGGATGGCAGATAAGAAACGTGTGGGACTCACTGGGCAGACGCGTCGAATTCAAGAAGTAATACCAGCCCAACCAATTGTCCGTGTTGATGTCCCAGGCTGTCTCAAAGTCGCGGCAGACGTGCGTCGCGCCCTCGCGGTCCACGTCAAAGTCGCGCTTCGTGAAGTCTCCACGCTCGAGCGTGAGGTCGGGGTGGCACAGCGCCTCCCGGCGCAGATAGTCGAAGCAATGGTGGTGGTGCGGGAAGTCCTTCTTGTTCGGAGAGTGGTCTGTGAGCTCTGTCTGGAAGTAGCGCAGACAGTGCTCCTGGTGGTAGAGCGCGACGGCGAACGTCCGGTTGTCGGAGCCGACGCGACCGGCGCCGTCAAAGCCGAACCCCATCTCGAAGCGCCACTCGTCCTTTGCGCCTGGTCCGTGCGGCGCGTAATGCTCAGTCTCTTCCACTACCATCCGGAGTTTCCTCTTCAGCGTCAGAGGGAAGAATGGAGGGGTGTCGTCGCCCTGCATGCCTGTCGAGTGGCCGTTGGTCAGTCGAAGCAAGCACGTCCGAATATGCACGGGCCACTGACTGTATTCCTTGACCATAACAGCCCGTCCAAATTGAACATTGCGCACGAAGACATACAGCGAGTGGGTCAGGAAGATGGACGCGACGCTGAGGAGGGCTACGAGGACGAGGACGATGCTTGTCTGCCGGTGGCTGAGCATGCTGTCCGAGGTTAGTCTATCCGTGCTGTCAGACACGCGTGGGCACTGAGACCAGACGAAGTCCTGATCTTTACGCCTCCTCAACGCAGAATTGGCGATTTATCTTCATCACTCTGATTTCGCGAAGGTGCACCCCCGGCGCTGATAATAGAACGCCGCCCGATGGCGTTTACGGGGCGTCCACATGCCCGGGCGCGGGCATCATTTCTCACAACGCCTCCAGATTCCATCTGATCTCCTCCGGCCGCGGCACCACAGCTCCCCCTTAATCGTTCCCCCTGGGGGTGCTTTTCCAAGCGTCGCCTGGCAGTCGCCCACCTTCCCTATATCCAGCGCTGCTTAGGAACACCCGTCCCCCTCCAGCGACCATGAAGCCCGGCTCGAGATATATCACCTTAGTTTCTCTATGCTTGCTCATCAAGCTGGGCTGCATCGCGCTCCTGCGGACAAAGCTGCATGTTACCCCGCCTGACACGCACAGTCAGTACCGCAGTCATGTATCGTACACACTAGACTCACACCGCGACAGCTTACATCGGGTCTGACTACCCACGCACCTGGGACGTCGGTGACCTCCCGCCCATACGCATGGCGATCGAGCCGACCACCCACTTCCAAATTTCCGGCCGGGACGCAGACGCAGAGTGGGCCGCGCTCGCCCCCAACGATGGCATCCTCCACCTCGGCCCAGACCGCCAGCCGTTCAGCATCTCCCTGTTCCATCAGCTGCGTTGCCTGGACGTCATCAGGCGCGACATCGCTGGGGAGCTCCCGCCAGAGGACCTCAGGCTCAGCCGGCACTGCTTGAACTATATGCGTCAGATGGTGCTCTGTCGTGCGGACCTTTCGCTGGACACGGTGCTTGGAAGGGAGGGTGAGGCAGAGGTCCGTGCCGACACGCATCAATGCGTGGATTGGAGACGCGTCTATCAAGAGTTCGAGAAGAACCAACAGGAATACGCACAATGGGTTTCGGAACAGCAGGTGGGCAATCTCTCTCTTCCATTTCCATGAGGTCTCGCTGACGCTCGGACTCCATCAGGTACACCTGTGATTCCCGTTTTATTTCGTTGATGTTCTTCCTCACATTCTTTGTCGAGCGCGCGTGTGCGTAGGAATGCTGCAGCAATATACACCTGTACGACCTGGTCATGCACATATACGGAAGGCGGCAGCGTTGTCGTCATGGGCGTTACGGCTGGTGGCGTCCGTCAACCTGTCATTGACATCGTCCGAAGTGTCACTCAGAACAAGTCCCGGCGGCGACGTCAGAGTTATGTGGCGGCATCGTGGCGCTTGACATGGGAGCAGCGTCGGCTCGGGCTGGTTCAATATTGCGCTCAATGACCTCATGACATACCGCCATTTTCGCCAAGTGCAGGCCGCTTGTGCTCACTGCTTGCGCTGCTTCTGGGGGGCAGGCCTCATTCGGCCTCATACAGGCACTGGGCACTTCGGACCGGCCTTCCTGTATTATAAACATCGACAGCAATTTTGTTGCTGTTCGCAGGGTTGCTCGTGAGCACAGTTTATCGCGTCGCCCAATATTGGCGGGCGACGATCGCGCCCCCGCTAACGATGGCGCTCAGGAGGCGCGCCTATTGAGGAAAATCCGGAGAAAGGTTCCTTAACAAGGCACCTTAAGGCACCGTCAAGCGACACCAGGGACACGAACACGAACAGCTGTATGGCGGTGGCGATTAGGTGTAATCCGGCCTAGGGCTCGAGTGCTTGTACCATTCAAGCGCGGGCTTTCCCATGGGGAAGTCGCCCCCGGAGGAAGGTGCTGCTGTCTGTGTGAGGTACGCCACAGTTCTTTCGAATGGGACATCCCGGTGCCGATGAGTACGGACTTGTCATACAGTAGCTGTAGGTAAGTACTGCGTCCGGTTCGCAGAGCACGCAGATGAACGACTTCCGTTCTTGTCGACTGTATGTCGGTCACATCCTCGGATCTCGCACGCCACCTTTGCACGGAAGGACGTTGCAATGTTCCTCATAGGGAACGATAGGCGGACCGATGCTCATCTCTACATAGGGATGGCTTCAGTAGCTTACGTGTATAATAATTTGGCGCCTCGAAGTCGGTGAAGTACTTACTCATGCCCACCCGTCGAAGACGCGACGCGCAGGCTATCAGCATCACGGGATCAGATGATGCAATCACATGATATACCCATTCACTTCGCCGCTGCCTCCTGCCGTCAATTCGAACGCTCGCTCAATGAGAGCCGCTCGCGACTTGTTTTCTCACCATTCGCCCCCGGCAAAGGACTCCCTGCTATCTTAAATAGAACCGTATATCCCCTCGCGCAAAAACGCTTCGCGCAGACACGATGGCCCCCTCAAACACCGGATAAGCCCTTTGCCGTGCGACTGACGATAACAGCCAACAATCACGTCTCTCACGCCCCTCCTTCACCCACGCAGGCGCATCAGATTTGGGCCCGCGTGAGGAAGTGCAAAATTCGGCGTTCTCGGGAGATGCGCCGGCCCATTTCACAACTTCGCCCATGTCTAGTACATGGTCTGCCCTTTCTGGTAAGCTATCCGACCCTTTTATCCCTATCGTCGAAGATTGTTGCAGATTGGACAATCCATTCTCCTAAAGTATTCCGCGCCCGTGAAATGCTCTGAACCCAGGTCCAAGGGCGCTCTGTCTGCGTCCCGAATGTGATGGAGTATCAATCAGCGTTGTTAGACAGATGTGTTGGGCCGTTTTCTTTGGTATATGGCGCGCTCTTGGTCCGCCTTGGTGACCATAACTGGTGGTTATGTCCTGGCCTCGCGGTGTATTCTTCCTTTGGCACGCTGCACTTGGGAACAGTATCAGCATCGCACTGATCTGGTTCAATGCTAAGAACATCGCGACCTCTCTTTGTGGCCTTCGTCAATTCGTCCAGTATCTCATGAATGCACACTGCGGATTTTGAACGCATGATCCGTCAATCCCAATAGCTTTTCATTGACTGCACATCACCACTTCACCTGATGCCCTTGACAACGCGGGCCGCAGTTCGTACTATAAAGGCCCCCACTCTGCACTTCGCCCTACCACACTCATAACCAAAACCAAATAACCTAGACGAACCCTTTCATTCTCTCAACCACAATGCGCTTCACTCAGATCTCTTTCGTCATTGCTCTTCTTGCTGTCGCGCAGACTGTGTCTGCAGCGCCCCTCGCGCCTTTCAAACTCGTCGCCGCCGGTTCGTTGATCCTCCTTGAAACGGGGTATTTCCTCTGACGTGTCGGACTTCCAGAGCCAAAGCCAGAGCCGGCCAAACCTGACCATTTCCCTGAGCATCACTGATGCCTCTGCTGGGGATTATGTTGGGAATAGGAATATACTTGGGCACCCCGAGATTCTACGGGCTTCGTTGGACCACTGTCACTATTATTATCGTGTCGCTTTCCACTATCATGTAATGGATGCACCCTCGCTCATTCGTCTCATATTCATCTTGATCTGCGTTTCCGAAGGAAGCTGCGAGCGAATTGAAAACTGCCGCGATGGTCGTATACTTGGATCTTCCCGCAATGAAGCGCGCGTTATGCCGGGCTTCTTCTGCCCACCACTGGCGCTGTGGGCTTCCCATCAACGTTGCCTTCGCCTACACAAAGGTCATTTGCATACTCTTGGTTTCTTTACCGCTGGCTTGGGTATTACCCAGTGCTACTTGTTTCAAGGAGTGATGGATCCCATGATCTTCAGCCTCTTAGTCATAACCGCGGGTCTGCGGTATCCACGTTTTCAGGTTTGTGGGTACTCTCCATGACGCTGCTCTCGCTTCAATGGATGTGCACTCAAGCGCTCCCCAGCATCATGCTCAGCTCAGGTCCGAGTGTTGTCCGAACATTTTGGCCCCACCTACGAACGATGGAAGAAGCACCAACCACATCAGTACCAACCAACTTGTGATCGCCCGGCGTGAGCATCATCGCGGCTTCCTTCGACGATTCTCGCATAGAACCACTCTGCTTCTCTACGCACGGAAAGCTATCAGGAACAACTTTCACGAATATAAAACTCGTCTCAAACGCACAGAGGCCACTAACGCGGAGCCTGTCCACTCTCAGAGCCAGCAACATCATGCGCGTACCAAACCTGTATGTTTTCACCTTGATCGCGTGCGCCTGCACAGCGAGCGCCGCTCCTTTCAAGAGTTTGTCTAACGCAAAGCTCGGTGCGCCAGTCTCAATGAATACCGTCCGCAATAGTTGGCTGATATTCTCTCTAGCTGCTGCAGTTCAGCCTGACTTTGAAGGCTTCTTCCCGCCTACTCTCGTCGACATCCTCTCCGCCTTGCCGCCTCTCCCGGCTGCCAGGTCGGCAGCCTAAGTCTAAACGCACATTATTGACCCGCGCATGTGCTTCGGAATCCTTGTTCCGTTATGGAAGTCGCGGAGAATGGCATCCTTGGCCAGCTTTGTAATCTATAAGTGCCAGGTGGCAGTGAACCACGTCCCACGTGCCAGCGACGAGATGTTTCCTTCGTACTGTTGTCCTTTTGCGATAAATTGCCATTGTTACGATGTTGCTATGTTCGCCCACGCACCGGGAGACGGTCCATGAAAGATTATCATATCGTATCACGCACACCCTCATGTGTTTTCTCCTGATTGCCAACGTAACGTTGACGCTAGCTTCAAATGTGCAACCTTGTGCAACGCATTATGCATTTACCCTCAGTCTCCTTTGTGCCGGGTCCGCGATCAGGCACAACAGGCAGCGATCCACCCCGATCGCGAAGACGGAGAGTGGGATGCGCGCAATGGGGTAAGCAGGGCTGTCTGGTCTGTATGTCATTCCGTCGCGCGTAAATTGCATCCACCCTGACCAACCCTGACCTCATCTTCTCTTGGTTTCGGACTGCTTTGCGAGCATGAAGAAACCCTGGCACTGGGCTGGCACTGCAAGCAATTACCGGCATGTATGCCTCCGCAAGTCCGCATATTGGAACGCCCCCGCCTCTACGCAGATCCCGGGGTCACGAGCCTCGTGCTTGTAGAGGCACCCATCAGCGCGATTGATGCCACCATTGTTCCGGCCTCGATGTGCAACACCGATGATTCAGGACCTGACCTGACGCCACCGGTCCACAGATAGGCTCTGCGAGACGCTACTGCCGCAAGTTCACACCCTCCGGTTGTATTGCGGGAAAACCAATAGGCTCTCCGATCCTGAGGCCAAACCCCTTGAGAGTCTGCGTTGTGCCTTGCAGAAGTATTCAACCACAGCCCAAGTGTTAAGCAGAGCTGACATTGGGCTGACCCTGGGCTCGCTTGGAGGTACGCGGAGTAGGAATCTTTGTCAGAGATCGCTAGATGCTACGGGAGTGCAATATAACCTTCTTGAGGAGCTGAATTTGACGATGCTATGATGTCTGACGATGAGTTTATAACTCTCAGACATTCATCAACGGCGCAGCCTTAGCATCCAACCATCAACTCAGGCGAACCTGCAACCCGCCCCAGTACCTCCTACTCATCATGCGCTACTCTGCCCTCTCTTTCGCTTTCGTTGCCCTCTTCGCACTTGCGCAGGGTGTCGTTGCCGCGCCCTCTCGTCCCCTTGAGGAAGTTGCCCGTGGTAAGCGCCATCCGCCTGCTCAGCATGAAGATACTAAGAGTGTTCCCAGCTGCCATGGCCGAGCCTGAGGAGACTGGGTTCTTCGCCGTGAACGGCAAGAAGTAGATGCAGCAAACCGGCGTGTCGTATGAGCGAGAGCCGCAGAAGCTGGGATGCGCAAGCCATTGAAGCAGCGCATTGACCGAAAGCTGTTGTAAGACCCGCCGTCAGTGGTCATGGGTACTTGGTCGGGCCTGAGATGGACTATTTCGTTGTGCAATAATTTGGTCATTGTTCGCGTTACTGGTGTCGATCGATGTGATGAGTTAGTCGTTCGCAGCATTTTATGGGTAGTATAGCTGTGTGCAAGCTCAGGGCAGTCCGGAACGACATTGAGGTCGGACTTGACTGGACTTGAGTCGCCAACCGTATCGCTTTGCCCGAGTCACGTGCGAGGAGCGGGCCCTGCTTACGTAGATGTTTGTTCGCGCAAGTTTGGCACTTCAATTCAGCTCGACCACTGATTCTTCCAGGCGGTCCCCTTCTGCGAGGGTACGTACTAATCTGTGGCTGGATTCACGTATACGCACCTTTTGTCTCCGAAGTGACCGTACAAGTCGAAAGTTCCGAAGCCCCATCACCTTACGACCGTGCCTGAATGCTTTGCTCCTACTGGGGCCGAAGGTTTCGGTGGCATAAGGGCGATAACTGGGCGATGTAGGCTGACAGCGACTTCGAAGGTGCGACATTGTTCTGCTGGCTCAAGACCCTCGGTTTGTGACCAGTCCTCAGGAACCCGTCCAGAAAGGTTGGGTTCTCTCCTACAACCGCGGCATTGTACTACGCACGACACTCCCTGCCAGAGTACAACAATTGGAGGTTCTATCGCCAGCAGCTATTTGGGCAATGACATCGACTGTTCCTGCCGCTTCGATTCTGCTTCTTTACTCTCTTATCGCAACGTGGTATTCAACGTGCATACCACGCAGTCTTACCTCGCCTTTCCATCGGACTTGCTGTTCTCCCCTCTGAAAGTATAACGTGCTGGTCACTCGACGGTATCAAGAAGTTTGATTGGCTAGTACAATATCTATGTACTTGGCTTGCAGCTTCTGGGCCCCTGCTCATACGGAACGTCTTCCTGCTTCAGCATCGCCTTTGATGTCCTTGATGGCTTCGGCAACTTCGATTATCCCACGCCCCTCAGCCTGCAGAAAGGGTCGGTCACTGGCGGAGAAAGCCCATCACGTCAGACAAAGGGGATCGAACCAGACTAGTACACGCCACCATAGTCTCTCCGTCATGTGCACTCTGACATTCTGAAGTGTACCGCCGGGTTTCGTGTGACCGCGCTCCCGAGCATGAGGAAGGAGTGTTCGCTGAACCGGAAAGAAGCTGTGTCTGCGGCCCCGCTGCGGCCTTCGCTCCTCTCTCTTCTATGTCATTGCCATCGACTTTTCCTGGGAACATCTTGGTACGGCATCACGACCGGGGAGAGGTAGCGCCGCTCCTAGCGTCCAATTCTTGCTCGAGTTTACCTTCCATGCTATCTCTCCGGACTCGTCATGCATGGAATAAGCTACACTGGACTCTCTGCAGTATATAAAGGGCAGAGCCATCGCTTCACACTCTCAGCACCGATCACACCTGACTCGAGCACACCTCATCTCTTACCACTAACACTCAACATGCGCGGCCTCTTCATCTCTTTCTTCTTCGCCGTGATCGCCCTTGCGGCTGCCTCGCCAGCTCCTTACAAGGATGCTGAGGGTGAGTGTCTCCACTGAAACCGCCATAGCTCCCTACTGACATTTATCGCCCGTATTAGCTGCGGCCGCTGTTGTTCCCGTTGAAGACAGCGTCGTCTCCGCCCCGTGGTAATGGGGAAAGTGCCCCGGGCCATGAGTCGAAGGATGTGGGGAGCCTGCTGAGGTCTGACTGAAAGAGAAATCTGGTCTGGTGTAGGAAATTATGGCTGAGTTGCCATATTCTATGGTCGAAGGTTGTAAACCATGCATGAAAATATATGTAGTCAATTTGGTATCGGACGCGGTTCGCGGGCCTTAATCGTTCCCGGAGTTCGCGCGACGCGACCTCTCCACGTGCTGAGAAAGTACGCCCAGCTTATTTTCACACCTGGCCCGAAATATACATTCCAACAATTCGGTCATAGATCCCGTCCGGAACTGTCGATCGATCCAATGTGGTGCGCATATGCAGGCTCGCCGCAACTTCAGTCAATTGTTCTAAGGGGGTATGGAATGAAGCTCGTCCGTGGACCTATGTGACGGAAGATGTGTCCATCGCTCGTCTGTCGAGATCCGGTCACTTAAGGACCAAGAGGCCGCAGTCCACCGGTTTCGCGAAGTTACGACCTTGCTGTAGCCCCCAAGTCATATCCACCTCGCGTCTTCCCCATGCCGCCCAAGTACGACCTCATTCCCGTCCCCTGTGACTGTCAGAGGTGCAGATTCTTCGATCTGGCACCTCTCTCGCAGCTCCCGAGGACTGCGCCGTTGCATCTCGAGCAAGACATTGCGTCGCTGCGCGGAAGGCAGACAAAGCGTACCGGGGGGATGCGAGCGCTGCCACGCGCGCGCGCCCGCTACACGAAAACATGCAAGAGAAGACGCACCTTCAGCATCTCCTAAGCGACGGCAGCTACTACCGGACATCTTCGATGGAGGGGACGAGGACGCGCTGGGAGATGGCGAGGACCTCCCAGACTCTTTGGACGAAGGTGAGTTCATTGCACACGTAGTGCAAAGTCCTAGTACTTAGTATTAATACGCACGTATCTCCTGCAGAGACCCTGGCTGCACGGCCCTCTTCCCCGGGGACCGCTATTTGGGGAGGGGAGGGGAGGGGAGGGGGGGCCTCCGGGATGATCCTCTTCTCAGCGACGGTAGGCAAGGCGGGAGCCCTGCAGTATCATCGCCCCTGGGGTCCCCATTCTCCCTGCGCACCCTCTCTTGGTCGCGTATGTGCTCTCACTCTCGCGCTCATTCGTTCTTGCGCTATCGCTCGCGTCGTTCTCGCTCGCTATCGCGCCACCGGTCTAGCTCTGTAGTTTCTCTCCCTCGAGGCGGGTTGGACATTTTACTCTTACCGGGGGCCGAAGTCTTCGGCAAATACATAATGGCGATAGCTAGGCAAAGTGGCTGACAGCCGCCTCGATGGACGCACTGTTCTGATGGTTTGAGAACTTTGCTCCACGACCAATCCTCAGGGTCTCTCTCAGAAAGGTTGCGTTCTCTCCTACGACCGTCGCGGCATTGTACTAGGCACAACACTCGCTGTCAGAATACAATAATTGGAAGCTCTACCGCCAGTAGCTATTTGTGCAATGACACCGACTGTTCCTGCTGCTTCGCTTCTGCTTCTCTACTGTCTTATCGTAGTGTGGTATTCCAGGTTCTTGTGCACACTACGCAATCGCTTATCTCGCCTTTTCATTGAGCTTGCTGTTCTCCCTTTGAACTTAACGTGCTGGTCGTTGGAATAGGAATCTGGACATTGAATCTGGAGGCGAAAAAAGGCAGGGTCACGGGACGGCAGGATCACGGGCACGTAGGCAGCCCTGACCGGAAAGGTAACGGGGTAAGCGCCCGAACTCTCCTCTCTCCTCGCGCAGGCGGCTACGCCGCCTCCATCCCCCGATGGTATCAGGAAATCCTTCTGGCTCATACAATATCTATGTACTTGGCTTGCAGCTTCTGAGCCCCTCTCATACGGAACGCCTTCCTGCTTCAGCGTCGCCTTCGACGTCCTTGATGGCTTCGGCGACTCCGATGATGCACACTCCTTTCAGTTCGCAGAAAGGGTCGGTCACTGGCGGAGAAAGCCCATCACATTGAATAAAGGGGATCAAACCAGGCTAGTGCGGTGCCATGGATGGTTCACACGTTCTGGTCACGCCACCATAGTTTCTCCGCCACGTGCGCTCTAACAGTCTGAGTTGTATCGAGCTTCGTATTGGGTACTCCTGGAGGTGAGGAAGGAGTATTCGCTGAAGCGGAAGGAAGCTGTGTCTGCGGGCCCGCGGCGGCCTTCGCTCCTTTCTTTTCTATGTCATTACCATCGACTGACCCTGGGAACATCTTGGTACGAGATGAGATAGCGCGGCTCTTAGCATTCGATTCTTCCTCGAATTACCTTTCATGCTATCTCTCCGGAGCCCTGCATGGAATAAGCTACACTGGACTCTCTGCACCATATAAAGGACAGAGCCATCGCCTTCACACTCTCAGCACCGGTCACACCTGACTCGAGCACGCTTCATCTCTTGCCATCGACACTCAACATGCGCGGCCTCTTCATCTCTTTCTTCTTCGCCGTCATTGCCCTTGCAGCCGCCTCGCCTGCCACTAACCAGAACTCTGAGGGTGGGTGCCTCCACCGAAATTGTTATAGCTGCCTACTGACGTGCGCCGCCCATATCAGTTGCGGCCGCTGTTGCTCCCGTTGAAGACGAACCTTTTGCCTCGTGGTAAAGGTGAATGTGCCCCGGGCCATGAGTCGAAGGATGTGGGGAGAATGCTGAGATCTGACTGAAAGAATAGTCTGGCCTGTTGTAGGAACTGATGGTTGAATGGGGTTGCCATGTTTTACGGTCGAAGGTTTTGGATCGTGCATGGAAATCTAGTCGACTTGGCGGACACCGAGCCTGCCGCGCCAGATTTTAACAGATGAACCACGGATAAAACTCCTTACAGGTTCACGCGTCACGAACGAGCATACATACCGTACTCCCTGAAAACAAGCTCAAGTCACGGCGAGGCTTGGACTTGGGATGACAACTTGAGCGTTCACATGCCGGACCAGGGGCCCATGCATATGACGGCCGGCGGATGATCGAGCCTGCACGCGCCTGCACGTGCCTGCATGCGTACCAAGTCTCGGCCCGCCTTGTTGCGCCGCGGCTGACCAGGGCCGACCAGACACGGAGTCGGCGCGAGGTTGCGGCTCACCACCATCCGCGGCTAGGGCCTTGGGTATCAACTCCTATATCAACTTCACATATCCTTCAGGGCTGGCACATTTAGCATCACACCGTCGCTTGAAGCGTGGGACTTCGGTGGTATACCCACGTAGAGCAGTTAAATACGCGTAGTCACGGTCGCGTCCTCAGCTTCCCACTTTCAACGTTTCAACCGCAGAGACGAGCACCATCCACACGATCCTTCCCGTTGCACAAGGAGGACTAAATATTCCATTGAGCCTGATTCTCATCCGTTTTCAGCATGTGGCCTTTCGAATCTTCGGCGCGTCCCATCATCGACAAGAAGCTCAAGGAGCGCGCCGATGCGCTGGCGAGCGCTTCAGCTTTCCAACCTGAACACAAGCAGTTCACAGATGCCACAGGTCCGTTTCTCATATTTGTGATGTATGCCTGTCATCTCAACCTTGATAAAGCGACGCAAATCGTTCAACGAATCAAAAAAGGAGAGTGGACGGCGGTGGTGGTGGTAGAGGCGTACATCGCTCGCGCGGCACAGGCTCATGCTGCGACGAACTGTCTGACCGAAAGTGCGTATTACTCTCTCTGTAGAGTCCAGCCCTATCAACCTTTTGCAGTCCTCTTCGATGATGCACGTGAGGTGGCTCGAGAGCTGGACCGAGATTTCGCTGCAACGGGGAAGCTGCGGGGGCCGCTGCATGGTGTGCCGTTTAGCCTCAAGGACCTATGTATGTTTACCAAGCCGGTTGAGATCATCATATAGGCTGACGTACCCGCAGTTGATGTGGCCGGGTATGACGGCACCATTGGTTATACCCAATGGGCAAACAAGCCTGCTACCTCGGACTCGGTCGTGCGTATATGTGTTTCGGCCGAACCGATTCAAGATGAATATTGACTTGACACCAACAGATTTATGCCACCCTGAAAGCTGCAGGTGGGGTGTTGATCGCCAAAACGAATGTTCCCCAGACCATGCTTGCGTTCGAGAGTGTCAACCCGCTCTGGGGCCGCACGCTGAACCCATGGAGCGCCGCACATACGAGCGGCGGCTCGTCGGGTGGCGAAGGGGCTCTGCTGGCTGCAGACGGATCAGCGCTCGGGATGGGTACAGACATCGGTGGCAGCATTCGTACACCTTCTGGATACTGTGGAATATACGGCCTCAAGCCCGGGCACGGGCGCATCTCCTGTGAAGGGGCCAGGGGTGCGTAATAATCGCTCTACGTTGCTCATGTCATTGACCTAGCCTCGCCAGACCCGAACCCTGGCTTCCAGGCTATAGATGTTGTTTCAGGTCCGCTGGCTCGTTCGGTAGCAGACTTAGAGCTCGCGGCGAGGGTCCTATTTGGCGCTCGCGGCGACGCTCAGTTCCCTCCACCTATACCGTATCTCGACGTTGAGCTCCCCCAGAAGCTCAGATTCGCGTACTATCTCTCTGGTTGGATGATCCACATTTACGTTTCCATAGTGCTGACTAGAATTGTTACAGATGGCCTTGTGAAGGGTTCTCCAGCATGCCAACGCGCAGTGTTGGAGACTGTCGAAAAACTGCGCGGTGCCGGGCATGAATGTATCGAGTTCCAGCCACCAGAACGTACGACTCCTCACAGTATCATGCTGGAACCTGTACTGATTCTCCGTTCCAGCAATGCACGCAATGGAGCTTTTCACTGCATTAACGTCAGCGGACGGCTACAAAACGATGCTTTCTCACTTAGGGCCAGATAAGAAGGTATACTTTGTCTCAGGATTTGTGACATTCACATCTCACCTACTATGCGTTCTCAACAGGAATCAGCTCTCTTCTTGGTGACACTCGGACCAAGACTCCCCTGTGCGTGCAAAGTCCATCTTTGTCTCCTCGCTCGGAGCCATGACGCTCATTCTGACTGCGACCGTAGCTTTCGTTCTCTCGCTGGTTGGCTGGGTTGCCCGTACCTTTGTTGGTGACGAAATATTCGCGCGCCTGCTATCCCGATCCCACGTCAAACCCGTGAGGCAATACTACGACCTCACCGCTGAGAAACTCGCATTCGAGCGGCGCTGGCGTGCCGCGGTCTGGGGCCCACAAGCGGACGGACAAACCTTCGACGCGATTTTGGCCCCGGTGCAAGCCCTGCCTGCGGTACCGCACGGCGGGTGCGACACTCTTTCACCGCTTGCTGCGGCCACCATCCTGTACAACATTGTCGACAGCCCGGTCGGCGTGGTTCCCGTCACTCGCGTCGACGCGGAGAAGGATGCGTTGTCAGATGCATGGCGCAACGGCCCAGGATCGGGCTCGAAGCTCATCGAGAAGGACATGTATGGGCCAAAGGGCGCATACAACCCCAAGGCGATGCATGGCTTGCCTGTGGGGATACAGATCGTTGGGCGCCCTTGGGAGGAGGAGCGCGTCCTTGCCATGATGCATGTTGTGGATGACGCCTTGGGGCCGCGCGGGTTTGGTCCCGGGGAGTGGGAGCCAAGCAAACAGACGGGAATTTCTAGCTGAGCTTTATTATGTAGCGACCAGCGCGGTCTGCCCAATGGCAACATACCTGGCGTCTATAACCTACAACTATTAGTGCCGTTCCTTTCACATTCGGTCCATGTATTTTCGACTTCCGTGGAGCTGCCAGGACAACCGGTAGATGCCATGTTATTCGTATAATAATATCAGCCTAGACTACGACGTGAGACAGACTTGAAGATTACACAAATGAGCGACGGTGTAGATCGCACTCGGTACATATAACAGCTGGACTCCAGCAGTGGATTACACGCTCTTTTCACTGCCATCTAACGCCTTCCCGAACGTTGCAGACGGTACTTGCGTGTCAGAGTCAGACAGGTACTCGCGGCGGATGGAGTATATGTGCTGCTGTTGCTGCACGACGCTTGCCTTCTGCGTGTCGACTACCGGTACAGTCGCGAACTGGATCCCAGTCGAGTAGGTCGAGTAGTAGTCGACAGGGCTCTTCTGCATACAGACCAGGATGACGATGAGGGTCGGGTACAATCCCTGCACAGCACGAGTCAGCGTCAGCGGCCCGGCCCTGTGACAACCGTGGAGCGTCCGCGGAACTCACCGAAGCGAAGAGCAAGACAGCGTCCATAATGGTGAATCCGGGCTCGGGGAACACGCGGAAAGCTGAGATGAGGTATAGAATCTGCGCCGGCGCCGTAAGTCCCCGAGATAGATTCTCCCACTATAGACAGGACTCACCCAGAGGCAGCAGTACACAAATCCGGACTCGATGAGCAGCGCGAGAATCTTTTCAACCCTGATGGGAGCGCTTCCATCGCCCAAGTGTTTCCGGACGGAAACGCGATGTTGCCTAAAGAAGGCGTGATCAGAACGAGGCGGAAAGGATCCGCCAACACGCACCAAGCCTTCCATGCGATGAGTCCCGTAGAGAGCAGGTTCGTGCCCAACGTCGGGCCAACCATGATCATTGCGCGCTCTCCAAGCTTGGTATTGCTAGAGTCCTGGATGCTTTGGTGGGATGGGTTGAACAGAGGGACCAGGCTAAGACCGAGATCGGATCCAGCGGCAGCTAGAAGCAGGAGATTCGATAAGTGGATAATGAACGTCCTCGGTGACCCATACGCACCCATAGTGCCGAGAATAAAGAGTAAAAGAATGGCGATGACGCGTCTGTCTCTGTTCCATAGCACGACAGCACGCCAGGCGCAGACAACGTCGCTGAGGATGTACTATATTGCTTCCTACTTAGTGTCTGTGCAGTATGGGCAATGGGGGTGCCCACCATGATGCGTGTGATAGTCGCGCCGACAGCAATGATAACATTGGTGCGACTCGACGACCAGATGCCTCCGCTTGTAGGGTTAAGCTGAAGAATAATTTGCTGCAACCCCAGTGCTGTTTCCAGCGCGAGCGCGATGATTGACAGGAGAAACATGAAGGTCGTGATGCCGAACATGAAAAGCCTTGGTGTCGAGGAAAGGAACCCAGGCTTCCTCCTATCGTCGCAACCGAAAGGTGAGAACGTTCTCTTTTTTGATCAAGGAGTGGATCTTACAGAAGTATATGGACCGAGACGGCATAGAGCACGACGTATGCCCCTAATGGTACAAATAAGCTCGGCCAACATAAGATATCTATGCACTCACCAAATACCATCCCCACGAATAAGTTGTCATACACCGCCGTTTTGTACGAGAGATACAACGCGGCGATCTCAGCAGCCTGGTCGGACATGGCGGCGGACGAGCTCGTGAAGTAGGTGAGGCTGCAGTACCGCGCACGGCAGTGGATGGCAAGACGCCGAGGATGGGGTGAGAACCACGCTCCCCTAGTGACTGGCTCTTAAGTACGCATATAATCGTGCGGATGATGCCCCAATGTGGTGGCCATCATTCGGCGTGTGAACGTGCCACGCCCACCGATAAGTGGGCAACGCCTCGTGCATCTGGATATGAATCCTGTCGCGGAGTCGGGCGTTGAGCGCATCGAGGAAAAAATAGACAACCCACTATCAAAACAAGTCTTGGCCTCAGTGACAGACCAAGTGGGAGCGAATGATACGCACCTGGGTAAGTTGCGGCGCTTGGGCGCTCGAAGTGTCGAAGCCAGGTCACCTGTGTACGAGAGACCGATGGTTCATCAAGTATCACACGTCGAAGAAGTGCTCTTATAGTATCTCATATTCAAAGAGGAGGAGCTGGTCCCGGGTCCAATAGAACGCTGCAGAGGTCCACTTGATAGGTTTTTCCGGGGCGTCCATGGGTCCTCCCAGTATACTTACGTATTTGTCCGGAGGCGAGCACCACGGTTAAAAGTTGGTTTGAAGTCGTACTGTCATGACTGTCAGACAGAATGGCACGTCGGGCCACATACGACTCGGAATGGGAAGGCCTGAGATTAGTTTGTACGGTCTAATCAATTGAGAAATATAAAATGAAAGAGGATCACTTCTTTGCTGGGCGGTGCCTGACGGGATAAGCCAACAATCCGATGTCGCCGCTCGCCCTGACTGACACGACGGTCCATCAGCGCTTCAGCAGTCAGAAGGTGCTCAGCCCAGCTGAGCGGGGTTACCCATTCCCATGAACCCTAGCCCCTCGACCGAGCCACAGGTATCATCTGCGTGTAGATAGGTACAATCTGTAACCCCGCGGACTCTACAGGGTATTGACAGAGATCGAGTAGATTGAAAGCTTGCTTCGGACCGCTTGTTTACATGCATGTGTCGACAGTGCCACGCAAGGCACGGGTCATACCAGCGCACCCCTCGTATTTTCATTCCATCTAACTCACAACGAAAGAGCTGACTCTGTCGTACAAATGCGGTGATCCAAAGAGGAGGCGTCACGAAGCGCAAGATGGTCAAGAATACCTAGTCTTCTTCGTTGAATCAGGGTCAGCCGAGGTACAACTCATGAGAACGAAACCCACGTTAGCGGATAGGAAGACATGATGGATGATCAGCAAAGATCTGCGCAACGGTTTCGGGCTCCCAGTGTCATCTATCTACCGCGCTGTATGGAGGCAGACAGCTCAGCCACGGGGATGGCCAGCCTCCAGCGAGATCATCACTCATAGCCCTGCACTGCCAGGCTTGCACATCTGAACGAAGCCACCAGTACGGAGGATAGTGCGACGCCCACCGCGGATGGTGTATGTAAGGAGCAGGGAGGAGCCATGGATGGTGGGCCATAATGGTGGGCATGGCCCAGTAGCGCTGCTGAAAATAGCATGACCTTCTAATGCAACAACATGATGGTAGCAGGACATTGAGCGCATAGCAGAGAAAACCTGTGGAGTTCCATGGGAAGAGTCAAAGAGTCGCGGAAGGCTTGCTGGAGGATGTGTATGGAGTCACGGCGACGAGCGACGAGCTCGCTGGCGAGATGATGATGAGCGTTTGATCACTGATTCGCGTCACCCGGGAGTGCCGGTAAATGAGGTGAAGCGAGAAGGTCCCGTGACCAGCCCGACCGGCGGCTCGGGTGGCTAGCGCCGTTGCTGCGACCTTCAGTTTCCCACTCATATCATAGACGGACTCCGATAATTTCGACTCGCTACCCGCGCTCTGGTCGCTCTGGTTCAATTAACCGACTCAACTCGCTTGCGTGTCGTGCAGACCGAAGGATTTCCGCCAGGATACTGGCCTGGAAAACGCTCAGGATGCCGTGCTAAAGCTCGTTTTATTTTCTGACTCAGTAATTTTTGGGATTCCTCGGAACTTGGAGGCCGACTGGGCCGTTTCTGATGCACATACGGACTTATCTCAAGAACTCCAAGTCCTACCCGGTGGCTCTGGGGGCTGGAAAGATCTCGCTCGCCGGGAAGACTAGTGGACATTCAATCCTCCCGCTTCCTGTGCAACGCCCAGTGGACCCATTTACTATCGTGGCGCTCATCCCGTAGAACAACTAATTGCTTCTTCACCACCCTCAAACATTTACATGGATCAAATTTTCGTTGTTCTCTGTCTATAATTATCTATCACCCATGTTTGTCGCGGTCTCTTCCGTCGGAGCAAAGGAAGATCGTCCCTCTGAGCGCCCTTACCTGGCTATCGTAGTCCTCCAATCATTCCGCATAATGTCTCATGGGATTCGAAATGCAAGACGTAAAACGCAACATATCTTATCAGGACTGGCTTCTTGCAATAGACAACGGTCGAATGTCCTTGCAACTTTGACTTCCTATAAGCCTCGTTACGATAAAATCACTCCAGTAATCTGATCCTTGCAACTTACTATGGGATTCTAATTTAGAGAAGGTATTCAGCTCTTCTCAACATACCTTCGTCAACCCGATTGCGCACACCATATGGGCCCCGCTCCACCCAACTGTCTGGACGCAGCGTGCTCGGGCGTCTTTAATCTGTTCATGCCCCGCCATTTGCTGTCTTCGACATTCTCGCGCTGAATACGGGCGCATCTGATGTATCCTTCCGACGTCCCAACATTCCCGCCAACAATCTTCCACATCCTCCACAGGTTCCCGAGTATAAAGTATCTCAAGCCTTCGCTTTACATGGGTTCCAAACACCAGGCCACCGCATCCGATCAGCTTTCTATACAGCCACGAAAATGCGCACCTACTCAGTGACATTTATCCTCATCGTTCTCGCTTCCCTCGTCATGGCAGTTCCAACTAGTCCGAAGGCTGATGCTGAAAGTCCGTTCGCATCCTCTCACTCGTATCTTCTTGCTCCTGACGTTTTGCGGCCCAGCTGGACCTTTACGGCCTCTTGAAGCGAACTTCATCGCAGCCCACAAGTAACCGACCTCTGCCTTGCCTTCGACAGGTATTTTCCTTCCGCTCGTATACAAGAAGGATACATAGAGGATCTCAGGGTTGGATGGATGTTAAGCAGGAATGTCGTGGACCGGGCTGCGAAGCAAGCCTGCGACTCCGAGCGCGTGAATGAGAGGTTCTGTGCTTTGGACTCAATGCATCTCAATACGCTATCTTCTTCAGAGAGCGCCTCATTGATATTTATTGGGTCTCGAGCATAAGTCCGAGTCCTTTGGGTACGGGACAAGTCGCCCCTGCGCAGAGCGCGGCGGCGCTTCGGCCAGGCTCGGAGTAGTCGGACGTTGCGTGTTGCAGATCCCGCATACCGCAGTCCCGGTCCGACATCCGGACCAATCCGAAAGCGAGCGAAAGCGAACCACCACCACCGGCCACCGGCTTCATCATTCAACTTCATCATGTATTCAGCGATTTGCTGCCTCAAAACTGACATTCGCAAAAGAGACCGCCGGCATCACAACCACTCCCTCGGGAGGCGTTGGGCGACGTGCTGTAATCTACGTCGGCGTCCTGGAGGCCTGACGTGCGTGCGCGCGTGCCTCCCCATATTTTTTTTCGAACCAAGGTTGTCGTAGCGATACCGCCACTCGTGGGGCCAAAACAACACGTTTTATACGTCTTACCTGAAAGGTCGTGTCTATATCTCTAGACAGGTCGAAGCTTTATTCGGACGCGCTTCCCATCACTGATCAATTACGGTGACCCCCATAGCAGGCACTAGGGCGTCTAGCCAGCCCTTTGAAAAGGCAAGGCCGCACCTCGGAGCGTTGTTCTACTCGGGAACCCCCATCAGCGCCTTGTTCACCCTCTGCCATCTAACAGAATGCGTTTCCTCGTCGCCTCTATTTCTATCTTAGTCCTTGTGCTGCAGGCAGCCGTCACTGCCGCCCGTCCCGCGACTGCTATCGAATGCAAGTTGCGCCACCCACAGCGCTGAGTTCCCCTGATTATTTTCTACAGATGGCCTTGCTCATGTGCCGAATCTGGAGGCTCGCTCTCCTGAGCCAGAGAACTTGAATTTCTACTGAGAGAAAGATCAGAGCTCAAGAAGCTTCCCCTGTCCAAGGCACGCACATCTTCGCCTCCGAGGGCTCATTTGAAAGACGCTGCTTCACACAGGGCGTAAAATAAAAGCTTAAACTGTATCTTTGAAAACGTGCGAGACTTGTGGAGATGATACGCCCCATGACCACAATCGTGCACCCTCCAGGAAAGCAGCGGAGATAGAGCTTTGGTCCTTACAAAATTTTACATCAACCTTGCCATGGTGTTGTGGTTACTTTCAGGGCGCTATCTACGTCGGTGACAAGCACTGTACCGCCGACCGCATGAGTCCGTTTGCCACGGCCCACCTCTTGACAACTGGTATTCAGTATGTCTGTGAGTTGGCGTACATCCATGGGAGTATCTCGCCGGCCTCCCACAAATAAAGCAAACTATCAGGTGAGCTCAATTAGTACGGTTGGCAGTTTTGAACAAATTAGGTGACAGGTTACTCCTGGACTGAGTCGAAAAGATGCTACAGATACGTCACGCAGTCAGAAGCGGTGCTTCCCGAGCCCATGTCCCTGACCACAGCGAACGTGACCGATATGAGCGCGCCACCAGTCCACCATGGTCGCACCCAGCAGACTGCGTGTCCCGATGGCCTGATAACATGCGAGTGACGACGGCCACACCCTTAAATTATCCCATGGCAACCAGCTCTGTTCCTCGCCCGCGTCTCACTGCGCAGTCGCTTCGCTCGTCCCACGACTGTCAAGTCCGCGCGCAGGTGACCCGCTGAAGCACGAGCCTGATCAAGTGAGCCCCTCATTCCAGGAACCATCCGTCTCGATTCTCTCGCCCGCTTTGGCTTTCCACCTCAGGAACATTCGCGCCTTCTCTGCTCGAGACTCAAAATGGGGTCGTGGAGACTGGGATGCGCCGGCTTGTCCCCGTTAACTGGGACAGATGCCCGGCGTCTGCACTGCTTCCTGCTTCTGGCCCTCGAAGAAGTAGATGTATCTCGTGGATAGCCTACTTGGCAGCTCTGGGACCTTGCGCCACCCGTTGACTGTCCAGCGCTATCATTTCCAATCGTTCCCTTATCTTAGCATTCCTGCATGCGGGGGTGGCCACTGGCAGTCAACATGTGGTCCATTCCCGAAGCATGCCGTGGGACGATGCGCCCATGCGATCCTGGGATGGTGGTGTGGGCGGCCTCAGATGGGTCATGGCAACGTGCCACGAATAGTTACCCCTGAGCTCGCGGAGTGCAGGAGCCGGACTTGGGCTCGTTTTTCCAATGACGTGCAGTTCTTAAACTCTAATTACTGCAACGGACAACGCCAAGGTGGCCCCTCCAATCGACGCCACCTAATGCGATACGGGTGGCAAGCGCGACATACCCATGTAGGCTCCGGCATTGAAACTCATCTGGGACGCGCAACGTTCTATTAGTCTAGCACGGCAGCTTCTGTAACTTATCTTCGTCAGCATCCCGTGCGGCGAAATGGTTCGTAGCAGTGCATGAAGAGCGTAAAGTGCATCAGATTTTCCGTTCATCTCTTCTGCGCCTCCTACTGTAACAACCGAGAGGTTAACGTTTAAAGGTGATGTTTCAATCTCTCCATTCTGTCTGTGACCACACATTTATGGGTATAGCATGTCTTTAAATCAGGATGCGCAAGGTGGCAATACCATTACGCCCACAGAGTGTGTAACGCACGTGAGGCTTCGCGTCTAGGAGACGAGAACGCATCGTCAACGCCCTGGTGGAGGGTTATCCATAGATTGCGTACAACTCGGTCATGGGATCATATCGTCATCACCGCTGCCGCAATCAGTGCGGTCATGCTGACCACGCGCTCGCTTACCCCGCGTGTGGTCCAGATGGCTGGCAGCGCCGATGCAGGAAGAACCCCGCGCGAGGAGAATGCGGGGAAGAGTCAAAAGCAGGAACATGACAGATGTCATCTCAAGGTCCGCAGTTGGCAACTGCGAATGTGCCACCACTAGAGCGGGGGTTTGGCAGCAGACCCGGAATTGGCTTCCGTCATGCGCCGTGCCCTACGTAGACGATGCCGTGAAGGGCAGCCACTTCACGCCGACTCGCTCCGAGCGGCCGCCATTCGGCGCGAGCTTCCGTAGCAGCAGGCCAGGACGGCGCGCCTGCACACCTCTGCAAGGGCCTGTCGAAGACTACCTCCAGGATTCGGTGCCACGCTCGTGATACTGCCGCGGCTCCAGGGTTGTGCCGTACCCTGCATCCTGGGCAGGCGCTCGCACCTTGGCCCGACGCAATGCCGACGGCTCGTGCACTGTCCAGATGGCAGTCAGATAGAGGCTGCGGAAGGCAGAAGGGAATGGGCGTTCGACCGGCGCCTCCCGAGCGAGGTGCCGAGCCAAATGCGCAGGGTTCCGGCCTAGAACATACCCAGATATGGCCAGCTTCGGCTGGTCCGCTCGCCTGGTACCTATACCGCGCGCCAGCGAAGGCAAGGCGAGTGTGAACGCGAGACGGCGTCTCCTTATCTGGGACGCGGCTTGCGCATGCAGGGGCTTCATGC
This sequence comes from Gloeopeniophorella convolvens, assembly GCA_022496205.1. NCBI lineage: Eukaryota > Fungi > Basidiomycota > Agaricomycetes > Russulales > Gloeopeniophorella > Gloeopeniophorella convolvens. The sequence continues at coordinate 61,272 of WTXD01000064.1, read as the reverse complement.
AGGACTCTTCACAGGATGGTGCCTTGGACCGCGGCGTCGTTTCTTCGGCCGAGCGCACCGCAGACGTTCCAGTCGTTCGAGAAGGAGACAGTCTCGAGCAAGGGATGCCACAGGGAAAGATCACAGCCGCTGGAACGGAAGGTACTCGGCCGACATGCGCGTCCGATTTAAACGCAAGCTCTGATAGAAGTTGCGATCGAGTTGCTGAACCTTGATATCTGATAAGTAAGGCCGTATTCGTGGTTTTGCGACACATATTTCCGCAAAACGAAATGAAAACATGAAGGACATCGATGCGTTGCAGCGCAACGTACTCGAATCAGCCTCGCCAGCAAATGGTCAAGCACACCGCAGAGGACTTGGGACTCACGCACGATAGCTTCCCTTGTACCACGGCGACTACTGAGCAAGGGAATGCCTGGGATTCGTGGGGCACAAACGTGCGATTATTCCGGCTCTGGATAAGAGGAATTTCGATGTCGTACCGATAAGGATGCACTGAGCACTCACGTCACCTTGTTGAGTCTCTGTAGAGGCGTAACACATGCCGTTACTGGTGATGTGTAATGAACGAGTGCTCATTTCTCCTATTATTTGAGGTCGGTTTGTGTCCAGGACGTTTGTGTTGTAGCCACACCCCCAGCTCGCCACCGACGTTTGTTCTCAGTTTCAACTTTTCTTGTCAGCAGACAAGTGCTGGCACGGGTCCCGTTTTCCTAACATCGATACCGCAGAGTTGTGTAATCTGTACACGTCAGTCTCGCTATCTGAAATGAATCGTCGCGACATTGAAGTCGGGAAGCTGCATGAGACGAGGCTGTGCAGGCAAAAATGACCGCACCATGTTCCATGGAGCCTCCGCACTTGCACCACCGGGACTCATTTCTGCGTGTCCGTTTCGTATGAATAATAATTTCCGAGAAATTGGGGTCTGATGTAACTTAATTGATGAGCGCGACGTCGTTTCTTTGTGGCGAGGACGACGTCTGCTTGCAATGTGCACGCATCGTGGGCGCACCTGCTCGTGCTACTTGCGAACCTCGATTGGGGAGGCCGTGCGGTCAGTTCACCGGGTGCTGGAGCGAAACGGTGCCGCACCTGGTAGAAAAGCGCTGCAGCCTCCGCTGCGGCGATCGCCCGGGCCCGAGGCCATGGCGGCAACAGTCGCCCAGCCGCCTCGTGGCTCGCAACGAGGGCATCTACATCATCAGTTGAGAACACTGGGTCCAAGCTTGCTTCCCGCATGCTGGCGGGTGCAAGGGCACAATAGAAGGACAGGGCGAGGCTGACGTTGAGTGGACAAATCGCCAGGTGCATCGGGGTGGGTTGAAAAAGGGACGTAAGGGCGCTTACGTGAGCGTGGCAAGCGGTGGTGCTGTGAGTTATAAAGGTCGGGCGGCACGAGAACGCGGCACACCGAACCGACAACTTATGGTACCCCCGCCTTTGATACCGTCCATATCCTCCCCTTCTCTCTTCTGGTCTCTTGCCGCATCTCTTTCCCAACATGTGCCCAGCATACCTGACATATCCAGTGCGGCCACGCACCAGTTCGTCAAGCGCGACAGCGACAAACACGATGGCGCGTTCATCGCCGGCGCGGTCCTCATGCCAGTCCTTGTCATACTCTCCGGCATCTTTGCCGGTCTGACATTGGGCTATATGTCGCTCGACGAGACCCAGCTTCATGTGTTGAGTATAAGCGGCACCCCGTACGTCGTGTCACCCCCCTCCGTCGTCATACCCCGCGCTTATCTCATTCCCCGCTGCGCAGCAAGCAGCGCAAATACGCGAACAAGATCATGCCTATCCGTCAGAATGGGCACCTGCTCCTCGTAACGCTGCTTCTCGCGAATATGATCACCAATGAGACACTCCCCGTCATCTCGGATCCCATCCTTGGGGGAGGGGTGCAGAGTGTCATTGTCAGCACGGTGCTCATCGTCATGTGAGTTTCAGTACTCTTATTCGTCTCTGAATGCGGTCGTGCCTTTGTTTGCCGTGTCAACTTTCACTGGACTACGTGCCGTTGTCGGGGCCGGGAAGGCTATTGGGCGTCAATGTCTTCCCGTTGGGTGACGTCACCCCAGCCGCTCCTCTGTCCTACGTCCGTCAGCCAGCAACCGAAGCAGTCGTGTTGCGTTTTGCAGTCTGGTGCTGTCCACGTTAGTCTCTGATGGGAGACGATGCTGGAGGATCGGGCTCGGCATGCACTATCTTGGCACAGACGCGATCGGCTTTGGTGTCCTATCGACTCCCACGGATATCACCTGACCTCTCTCTCCCAGCTTCGCAGAGATTATCCCGCAGTCAGTCTGCACTCGTCATGGCCTTTACATCGGCGCCAAGATGGTGCCGTTCGTGCGCGTTCTCCTCTGGACCCTTGTGCGTCTAGCTCTGTGGCCACTAATCATCGCTGACTGTCCGCATACAGGGAATCGTCGCCTGGCCTATCGCGAAACTCTTGGAATTGACGCTTGGCCCCCATCACGGCATTATCTACCGTCGTGCTGGTCAGAAGTTCCGTTGCTCAATCATCCCCTCCTGCTCATGTTTGTCTCACAGAGCTGAAGGAACTCATTGCACTCCATTCGTCTGTCGGAGAGTATGGTGGAGACTTGCGCTCTGACACTGTCACCATTATTGGTGCAACTCTCGACCTCCAGGAGAAGACCGCCATGCAGGTACGTACTCGAGCCTTTCCTTAATAATCATGTGCTGACAGTGCGGGTTCCTGACAGTCAATGACCAAGATTGAGAATGTTTTCATGTTGTCCATTGACGCCAAGCTCGATTATGAAACGCTCCGGAAGGTTTGCCTTACGGGTCACAGCCGAGTTCCGGTGTACGAGGAGGTCGACCTGCCCACGACCGACGGCCAGACCGTCAAGGTGAAGCGAATCGTAGGCGTACTTCTGGTCAAACAGGTACAGTCGCTCTTTGTCCTCCGCTTCACACGCTTGGCTTACACGTCGATCAGTGTGTTCTTCTCGACCCCGGGGACGCGGTCCCCGTGCGCAGCCTCCCGTTGCACAAAGTCCCCACTATCGCCAAGAACGAGCCCCTGCTCGGCGTCCTTGATGTCTTCCAAGAAGGCCGCTCTCATATGGCCATTGTATCGCGGACTTCGGTTGAGAAGGCTTCCTCTGTGAAGAAAGCTGTGAAGAAAGGCCTCACGCAGCGTATCAAGAATCGCGTCGGCATCTCTGACTCATCCTCTGACTCATCCTCGGACGAGGAAGAGGCTCGAGGCCCCCGCTCGAAACGCAAGAAGGCCAAGAGGCGGGGCTCGGATCGCTCCCTGACCAGCGACGGCAGCGTGACCGGCACCAGCGACCGCGACGGCACGCTCCCAGGCGAAGCCGGATCGGACAAGGACGAAGGCAGACGTCGTTCTCATTCAGAAAGAAACGCAAGGGCAGTAAGAAGCGGGTCCGCATCGAAGACGTCGAGATGGGCACTGTCCACCACGAGCCCAAGCCCGAGCCCGAGTCTGCACCCGGGGTCCAGGGCAGCCAGCCTCGTTCAAAGAAGGACAGCCTCGTTCAGCTTGCGTTCGCGCCCGGTTTGGAGCAGAGCATGCCTGCGGACGCCGTTCTCGGCAAGGAAGGTGCCGACGAGGTGAGCAGACCGCGGATGTATGCGATCGATGCGACGGAGATTAATGAGCAAGCACCCTTCAGTTCCTCCTCGGCTTCGACCCTTACATTGCTCCCCTCGGCATCATCACGCTCGAGGACGTTCTCGAAGGTGGGCACCATACATACATACCCGACTCTACCGAGACAGGCGTAATAACACCCCCATTCAGAGCTCATAGGCGAGGAGATATACGACGAATTCGACAACGAAGGCGCACGCCACGGCGAGGTGTCCTCCTACGTCCCGCCGCAGTACAGCTCCCAGAACCTGCACGCCGCGCCGCCCCTGAAACGCAAAGGCTCCGCGCCCCAGCTGTCCGCGCGCCCGGACGCAGCGCACCCCGCCCTCGCGCCCGCACAGCCAACCCAGCGCTCGCCTAGCGTGGGCGGCACGCCCGTCCTGCGCCCCATCGCCATCCCCGCGCTCAAAGGCCTCTCGTTCCTCACCGGCCGCAGCCGCTCGGCGCCCCCCGTCCCGCGCGACACCGTCCTGCCCGCCGCCGCCGCCGCCGCCGCCGCCGCCGCCGCCCCTCCGCCGCCCATCTTCCCGCCACCCCCCGGCGACGAGAAGGAAAAGATTAGCACGCCGGACGACTCGCCGCGCATCGACGAGAAGGCCCCCGAGATCGTGCTGAGCCCGCCGCCCCTGACAGACCTCCCCGCGACGCCCGCGCCCGCCTACCTCGCCCTCCCCGCGCCCGCCGCCCCGCCCGCGGCGCCCGACGACGCCGCGCGCATGCGCCAGGCGACCGCCGCGGCGTCCCGCAGCGCCTCGCCTGCGCCCTCGCTCTCCGAGGCGCTCCTGCGCGCGCGCCGCCCGGCCGCGCACGCGGCGGGCGCGGCGGCGGCCAAGGGCTCGCGGTTCAAGAGCAGTCCGCTGGGCGTTGCGGAGCACGTGCTGCGTCTTGGCGAGCCGCAGACGCAGGCGCAGGCGCACATACCGGAGGAACGCGATCGTGAGGGGCCTGATATAGACGGGGCGGCTCCAGCACCCTGGAGGCGCCGCCTGAGAACGAGCAGTGATGGGTGGAACGAAGTGAAATGACGTTTGTGCTGTATATCCTGAATTAGGCCCGTCTTTGATACTGTATGATAGTTAAATTGCCTGGGCGGGCTGTAAGTTCGAATGATATCGCTTCTTTAATTGCCCCTCACCCCCGGGTCGCGTGCGCATGGTGACGTCGGTGCATATGATACATTGCGTAGGGAACAAAGATGGTAAACACGTACAGTGCACAAGAAGGCAAAGTGGCGAACAAAGCGTACACTCATACACCGGACCCCGGAGAGATGCATGATCAGGCACTCGAAAGGGAGGTCTCGCTCGGCGACGACTGCCCTGCAGCACCTGACCGGAGGCCTGATCCCTCGCGGCGGAACGCATGGGGCAGCCCCCGCCGGACATACGAAACGATCACGCGCCGCCGCGACCGCCGACCCCCACGCCTCCGCCTCCTCCGCCTGCGTCAGCACATCGGACGCCTCTGAGCTCCCCGTCGTGCTGCTCGACGCCGAGCGCGCGCGCCGGCGCAGCACGCCCGCGACGCGCCCGACGAGCTCCGCGCCGAGCGAGGTCTGCACGGGCGTGCGGCGCTCGTGCTGCATGCGCACGAGGTTGAGCAGCTCGATGAACGGGACGGGGAAGGGGTGCACGAGCGAGCACTCGACGAACTGCACGCCGTGGCGCTCTGCGAACGCGCGGCCGTCTGCGGCGGCGGACGCGTCAGCTGCAGGTCAGGTGGTGATGCGGGGGCGGACCTTGCGCGTCGACCTGGAGCGTGCCGCGCCGCTTGGGGATGCTGGCGAAGAGCACGGCGGGCACGGCGGCCCATTTGAGCGGCGCAGGTGCGCGTGGAAGCGCAGGACGTGCTCGAAGGAGGCGCGCGAGGTGGGGCTGTACACGAGCAGGACGCCGTGGGTCCGCACTATGTCCCTGCACACACGGTCCGCACCATCAGCCCTCTGATACTGATAGATAACGCGCAACTGGACCCGGGCTCGCGATCATCGGTCGAGTTGCCGCCTTACCCGGTGCATTCGTGGAACTCGGCGCCGGGCCGGGCGATGATGTCGAGCGCGAGGACGCGGTTGTCGCCCAGCGCGATGGGCTTTTGGTTTTCGCCTGTGGGCGCGGCGCGGTGAGCGACGGGGATCTATTATATGCGGGCCCGGAGTTCGGAAATCGGCGACGCACGGAGGAAGAGAGGGGATTCGCTGTCTGACATGGGCTCCCGCATGAACGGGAGATGGACTCGCGCATCCCGTAGGCGTCTGCGGCGGCGGGAGGGGTGAGTGTGCATGGCGGCGACGGGGCGCGCGCGCTTACCGTGGGCGCCGATGACCAGCAGGTTGTAACCAAGGGTGATCTCGTACTGCGACTGCGCGTCATACGGGGGGTTCTCAGCGTGCTCACACAGACACCCATTCGCAGAAGGGCACGAACGGTGGAAGCGAGGATGCTCGACATCTTGGCGGCAGTGCGGGCTTAAGCGCTTGAGCTTAAAGTGCTAGTCGGACCGCACAGCGGTCTGGGGGGTGCTCAGAGCGAACGGTGGGAGAAAGGGAAAGGGAATGGGACTACGCGGGACTGGATTAAGGGGATGATATAGTTAGATAGAAATCAAACATGGCTGTGATATCCGAGATCTCTTGGTCGGGGTTGCCAGTGACAGTTACCAACTCGGTTATGTATCTGGACAACGGCGATGTGAACTTGTCGGCATCGACTGGGCAAGTGCGGCCCGGCCACCAACACCGCCAGCATCTTCCCCGCGTATCAAAGCCGCTCCATTAGCCGCTGCGACTCCCATATCCCCCCCCCCTACGTCCACCTCAGCCCGCAGTACCTTCGCACCGAAGTGTCTGAGATGTCAGACATGTCGTACTCCCGACAGTTTTTTTTCCTCGAGTCGGCGCAACGCGCGTTGAAGCATTCGATTCGCATTCGGTCGTCACTTGCCCACATCCATCTTACACTCGTTCGAACCAAAGGGAACCAAGGGCAGCGCTCTACGCACCCAGCTATAATTACATCACACGCACTCCGTTTCCAACGTCGATGCACAGCTCTTCCATTACAGGCCGGTTGTCGACTATTTTCAGCAGCCCAGCTACCACGGTGCACTGTGTCCCCACGGGTCCATCTGCCCTGCCCTGGCCGTCCCGTTATAAGCAACCATAGGCATCCCTGCACCAGGCAACCCACGCGCGGCGGCCTAAGCGTCGTATCCTCACCCCAGCCCCCAAGCGCCGGCGCCAGCGGCATCCCGGGCTCAGGCTCGGGCTCAGGCTCCGGCCCCGCCCCCGGCGGGAACACCGCGCGCCCGTCCCACAGCACCTCCTCGACGCCCAGCGCGTTCCGCAGCGCCGCGAGCTCGTGCGGCGCAACCATGCTCCCGAGCACCCACACGCGCACGCGCGGCAAGCCCAGCAGCGCCCGCAGCAGCACCGCGCGCAGCAGCGCCCCGCCGAGCGTCGCGTGCCGCGCGAGGCGCCGCGGCTTGCCGCGCTCGAGCACCACCACGGGCGTCGCGCGGACGACCCCGCGCACGCCGTCGAGGCGCGCGCCAAAGCTCACGCCCTCGAGGATCAGCGCGTCGAGCAAGGGGAACGCCGGCGCGCCGCTGGTGGAGTCGTTGAGCGCGCGCAGCAGCGCGTGCGCGGCGTCGCCGTGCGCGGTGATGCGCGCGATCGGCCCGACGCGCGTGCGCAGCGCGCGCAGGTCGTGCAGCGGCCCGCTGAGCTCGAGCGAGGTGATGTCGGCGACGGGGAGCATCACGCGGAGCCACTGCGCGGGCGGCAGCGCGTGCAGCGCGTCCGCGTCCGCCGCGCCCGCCTTGCCCTTGCCCTTGCCCCCGTCGAGGCCGCACTCGCACTCCGCGGCGCTGCGGAGCGCCAGCGCGATGCGCAGGCGCGGCGGCATGCCGGCGCGGTTGTGCGGCGTCCAGGACGGGTGCATGAGCGTCATGCCGACCGTGCCGTGCGCGCCGGACACGTCCACGGCGAGGCGGTCGTAGCGCACGCCGCCGGAGGACGCGGCGGGGTAGACGCGGTCGTACACGAGCGCGGCGAGGCCGTGGAACGTGTGCGGCGGGAGCGTGTTGTGCGGCCAGGTGTCGTGGAGCTCGACGTCGGCCGCGACGGTTTGCTTGAGCTGCAGGTGGCGCAGGAGCGGGATGATGGCCGCTGCGCGGCCTTGGACTTTCAGGTCGTCCAGCTCGGGCAGCGCGGCGCGGAGGAAGCCGTGCTCCTCGTCTATGTTGGTGTTCCCGTCCGCGAGCTTGAGGAGGCCTTCGACCTCGAGGGCCCGCAGGTGGGGCATCCGCGCGAGGATCCAGAGCAGCTCTTCCGTGGGGAGGTTGCACTCCTTCAGCGCGAGGCTCGAGAGCTGCGACGACGGCATGTACGAGTCGTCTCCCGCACTGCGCGGCGCGCCGAACAGCGTGCACGACGCACTGACGCCGCAGCGGGACAGCGACACGGAGCGCAGCGCCGGCGGCGTCCGGCCCCCGAACATCTCCACGGCCAGCTGCAGCCCCGCGAGCTCGAGATGCGTCAGCGCGAGGAAGCTGCACGCCTCCAGCGCGCCCCCGATCTGCCGCACGAGCCGTTCGTCCGCCGCCTCGCCATAGCCATACTCGTCCTTCAGCACCAGCGACGCGATGCGGTGCGTGTGCGCGCCCATGACGAGCCCCGCGGCGGCGCGGTACGCCGCGCGCCACGTCGTGCGCGCCCAGAGCGTCACGTGGACGGGCGCAGCGGCAGCGCGCTCGAGCGCCGTCTGCGTCCAGCGCGCGCCGAGCGCGAGGGGCAGGTACGCCCAGAACGCGCTGCAGAGCGGGCTGAGGGCGACGGTGCGCCAGAGGCTGTTCACGTGCGTCGCTGCGAGGTGCGTGGCGCGCGGATTGAAGGAGCCGGGGGTGAGCGGGAAGCACGCGCGCGCGAGGTGGAGGAAGATGCGCGTGAGGATCGCGGGGGGAGGCGGTTTATCGGGCCGGGGACGATGGGCGCTGGTGCTGGTGTCAGGTCTGGGAGGGTGAAGCGCGCGGTAGGGTGTGGCGATTGGCGCCAGGTGTGTAGGGGTGTGGCGCTGGGTGTAGTTGGCCAGCTACATGAGTCCCCGGACATCGAGAGCGCAGCTGGAGGGTCAGGGTGCGCTTCGGTGATGTGTGTGCGTTTGGCTGCGGAGGGTGACGCACTTGGACTGTCGTCGTCCCCGGCCCTTCGCTTGCTGGTGCCTGCCATCGGCTCCAGGAGGTAGTATGGTGGCTCTGGCAAGGCGGGCGGGGTCGTCGGGGTGTTGGTGCTTCCCCACTCTCCGGGCGGGTTATCTGGGTGGTGGTTAGCGGGAGACGAGCCTATGCTAGGGGGGAAGGACTGACGTTGTCCGTTGGGCTGGTTCCAGAGATCTGCCAAGTCGTCATAGCCGTCAAAAGGTGTGCTCGATCCCGGATCGTCCATTGATTAGTGTAGCGAGACTGAAGACCTTGAAGGGAGGTGGTAGGGAGAAGAGAGTGCGTTCACTGAGCGCCCGCAAGGAGACGGGATATGATGGACCGTATGGCCTGGAACTTCTGAGTCCTAGGACACGGAAAAGGTAAGACATCATTGACTCAGTCGTATTAGGTTGCGCCTTCGTCTTGGACTCACACGGGCTGCAGCTGCGGCAAACACGTACAGTACATATCACCTGATGGACGCTACGATCAGTAGACCATCAATGCATCCGTTGCACGTTGCCAGGACTCCAAACCCGAGGTGGACACGATCCGGACAACAGCCTTCATTGTACAACACGTACATACGTACAGATCCAGTCAGAAACTGCCCACAGACGCCGACGACGCGCTCACGCCACAGCAACGCTCTTGAGCGACTCGACATACTCCGCGCGGAAGCGGCTGGCTTCCGTGTCCTGGCTGCGCGGGTAGGGCGTCCACTTGGGCTCCTCCTGAGAAGGAGAGGTAGATTAAGTATTGGTACTGCGGAGGATACGCAAGCGTCGGATGCGCACCTTGAACAGGCGCAGAGCCTTGATTTGGTTCAGTTCGTCGAGGGTGAAGCGGTGGTAGATGCCGGTGGGGAGGACCAGGAGGTCGCCCGGAAGGACATGGATGCGGATCCACTCGTCGGTTGGGTGCTCTGCAGATCCCCGTCAGCAATCATACAGTGGAGGTTAACATCAGGGGCTGGCATACCCCGAACATCGAAGAACCCTGCGCCAGAGAGGATGTAGCGGATCTCCTCGTCCTCGTGCATGTGCCTGTCAAATCAAACGCCCAGAGCCACGGTCAACGCCCGCTCCGCGACACCGAGAAACGGCGCGCCGCGCACTCTTCGAAGAACATCTTGAGCTTCGCCTCGTACGCGTCGCCCAGCCCCTCCTTCGTCACGTTGATCATGTCGCGGTTCTTGTAGCTGCGCTCGCGCGCGATCTTGTCGATCTCGCCCTCCCAGCCGCCCGGGATGTCCAGCGGGACGGTCCAGTGCAGGACGTTGAGCTTGCGGAGGTACTCCGCGTCGACGGGCCGCCCCGAGTCGTGCTTGAGGCGCTGGTCGCCGGGGACGTTGTCAAAGTAGTATGCGCGCATTGTGTGGTTGGTGGGTGAGGGGTGCGGGGCAAGTGAAGCCCAGGCAACGTTCAAATTTATCCGTCTGCAGCGCTGGCAGCGGAACGGATCGATGCCGCCGCCGGCATGCACAAAGCTGACTCTGGATTACGTGCTCTCACTAGCGCTCACTCAGCAGAACTCGGCCGGCTTCCCCAGGTTTCCCCTTGGTCCTACTCGCCTACCTCTAGATCATTTCAGATGTACCGTACTTGTGTACATAAGGTGCAATCTCTCAATCTCAGATATTGTTGTGAAAAGCGGGGTGTGACTGTCGCAGCGGGGAAGATTCGCGTTTGACTGAGCTCGTTACAAACGCGTGAGGAACTGTACAAGACCTACTGTATACCCGCTGCGAAGGTCACATGCTACTTGACACCATTGCCGAACAAGATTGATACTCCAACAAGATACACAGAAGGGACTGCGCTACGATCCCGTTCTCCTTTCGTGCTGGCTGATGGAGGCGGCCAGCTAGTCTGCTTAGGCAGACCTTAGTCAGGCATGAGTAACGGAAGATAGTCGTTCGCGGCCAGCTAAGTTACTACAGGTCATCCTCCGGGGCGTCCTCAATCATCCGCGCGTAATCATCGTAGCTCGCGAACGTCGGGAGCGAACGCAGTTTCTTCTTCCGCCCCCGCGCGCCCTCCTTCTCTTCGCCCTTGCGTTTCCGCTTTTTGCCCTCGCCGGCGCCGGCGCCGAGGCCCGTCCATTCCTCTTCGTCAGAGGCGGGACCGTCGTACTCGATGAGCCCGGAGGGAACTTCCGCGTCGAGATCGACCAGGTCGTCAGCGTCGGATGCCTCGGCGAGCGAGAGCGCGTCAGAGTCGTCCCCTCCGTCTTCCGAAGCGTCCGAAGGCTCTTCGGCGTCCTCTTCGACGTCTTCCTCGGCTTCGTCTGGAGACGCGTCGTCGTCATCGTCGTCGTCGAGGTCGGGGCCGAGCGCGGAATCTTCGTCGCTGTCGTCCATCCCGGATGGGAGGTCGTCGCTCTCTGCCATGAGATCGTCGTCGTTGTCGTCGTCGCCGACCTTGGGCATCGACACCCGCATGGCCTATGCAGATCCGAAGTTAGCACTTGGCTACCAAGACCGAGTGCTCAGCATCGCGAACCTTCCAGATTTCTGCTTCCTCAGGGTCACTGTCCTCGTCCCCGCTGCCAGCGTCTTCTTCGTCAGGCAGAGCATCACCCTCCGCCTCATCCTCGTCCTCGTCCTCGTCCGACTCGGCATCGGAGCCATCGCGCTTGGCTTTGCGCTTCTCGGCCTTGCCCGCCATCGCCCGTTCCTTGGCGTGCTTCTGCGCAAAGTACCGCTGGAAGAACACCTGCGCCCCCCGCGCGTGAGCACCACCGCGTGCCCCCCTCGCAAAGCAAGCAGGGTCGACGACGCACCTGATCGGCGGGCACCCCGCCCTCGCCGCGGCGCCACCAGCCGTCGACGTTGAGCGGCGTCTCCTGCACGTCCGCGCGCACCCTGCGCACGCCGTCCGCGCCGCCCGCAGCGGACGGCTGCATCGCGCTCGCGCCGCGCGCGGCCAGCTTCTTCGGGTTCTTGTACACGAAGCGGTCGAGGAAGTGCGCGAGCGTGTATAGCGTCAGGTCCGGGCTGCTCGTCAGCGGCTGGTCGGACAGCAGCTGGCGCGCGAGGAGCGCGACGGTCGGGTGCGCGTGGTGCGTCAGGGGCGTCTGCGCGCACGTTTAGTTGGTGCGGGCTTCGGGGGACGGGGCGTAGAGGGGGGCGACGCACCAGTTCCCAGAGGGCGGACGATTCCGCGTGCGCGTACAGGGGGTCGCGCTTGTGAGCGTCGTACTCTGCGCCCTCTGCCACCGACGCGGGCGCTTGTCCATGAGCGCACGCAGCCCCGGCGCCACATCGAACAGCTGGAGCAGCGGGATCGGGACCCTGGCATGGCGCAGAGCAGCGAATAGGAAGGACGCACCTCGCCGAGCAGCCACAGGCCGCCTGCGACGAACTCGGCGCCGCCGAACCCGCCCGCGAGCACCTGGCAGAAGCGCTTGACAAAGGCCATCACGCGGGCGGGCTCCGCGTCGCCCTTGAGGCTCTTGAACAGCAGGTTCAGGAAGAGCGCCTGGTTGCGCGTCGTGTGCAGGCGCGCGTCGAGCAGCGCCGCGTACAGCGCGCGGTGGTACCGCGCGACCACGGGCGACGCGGCCGGGAGCGAGGCGGCGACGTGCTGGATGAGGCTGAGCGCGCGCAGGGAGATGTTGAAGGTCGACGTGTGCGCGAGGAGGAACAGCGTGTCCATGTGGCGGGCGAACCTGCCCAGCCGCACAAGCCGTCAGTCCGTCTCGCGGGGGGTCTCGGGTGCACGACGGCAGATGGAGACACGCACTCGACGTCGGCGCCGCCGAAGCGCGCGTACGGCAGCGCGCGGTTCACGCCCGTCAGGATCGCGCTGACCAGCTTCGCGCTCGCGTCCTCGACCTCCGCGAAGCCCGCCGCGCCGCGCACCTCCTTGCCCGTGCCCTGGCCCTTGCCCTTCTTCGGCCGCGGCTTCTTGTCCTTCTCCTTGCGCTTGTCCTTGAGCTCCTCCGGCGCCGGCGCGTCGTCCTCGGCGGCGGGCTCGGCCTGCCGCTCGCCCACGACCTCGCGGAAGAGCTGGAAGTAGACATCGATGAGCGTGCGCGCGGCCGCGCGGTCCGCGTCGGACGTGGACAGCACGATCTGGTTGAACGTGATGGCGGCGTAGTAGCGCGCGTGGGCGTGCCAGGTGCTCTTTTCGGGCTTTGTCGGGGCGGCTTTGGAGGGTGGTTTTGGGTCGTCGGAGAACCGGATGTGCGTGTTTGGCTTGGCTTGGGAGGGTGCGGAGAGCGAGGCGGATGTCGGGGGTGGGGTTGGGCGCATGATGAGGGCGGTCGTCTCGCGGATGATGACGGACTTCATTGCGGGGTGTTCTTGGAGGACTTGGAGAATATAGTATGATGTACGAGCAGAGACGGAACTCTCTGTATCTCCCTAAAAAGATGCAAATGTCAAGGAATAACTCAGTCCAAAGAAGCGAGCCAGCGTACTAGCTTATTCACGAGGAGTCGCAGAAGATTGTGCTCCTGCTCAGGAGTGGATCGAAGAAGGGTGGAGATGAAAGCGAGTGATTGAGTGCGGACATACACCAGGGTGTCCAGCGAAAAGGCCTGTTTCAACCATGAGCTATGTTTTAGGAGAAGACCATCAAAGCGTACCTCGAGTATCTGAAGGAAGGTAAAAAAGAACTTTTTGAGCCAATCCTCGTAGTACCACAGGACAAGGTGTTGGTCGGTTACGTCTGGGTGCAGCAAAGGCTGATCGCGGAAGTACCTTCCGACATAGGGCAATCAACGCTTGCGCCGTCCCGAGGCAGATGCTACGCACTTTAATTTACGGCTCGGTGCGCCGCCGCCAACCCACCAATCCATGATCGCTCTTGCCGCCTTCAGTCTTTCCTCTCTGCCTGCAGCCCTCGCCTTTCCCTTGTCTCCTTCCTGCGCCGTGTTGACACCACCCCTTCCTTTCTCTGCCATGCCTTTGAGCGTCTCCAGCGCGCGGGTGTTGTGCAGCGGCGCGCCCTGAACCGTAAGCGTGAGCGCGCTGAGTCGATCGCTCAGCGTGCCGCCAGCGAGGATGTTGCGCAGGAAGGCTTGGTCGGACGCGGACCCCCCTGAGGCGCCCAGTCCGGCTGCAAAATTGGTAATCTCAGAGGCGTGCAAGGAGGAAGCGCGGCTGAGGAAGGCGGAGAGTTGGGTCGCAGACGGCGTGGGCACGGGCTTCGAGGACGTAGGTAGTGGCGGGAGGAAATTGTACCAGTCCGGAGCGCCTGGAACAAGCAATTTTGACTTGGACGAGGACGCTACAGGGACGGAAGGAGTAGGAAGTTCGCTCGCTGGAGGTTTAGCAGGCTCCGAAACCTTTTCGCCTCTCTTCGCAACAGGCTTGCCAGGCGATGCGTCCTCTGCGCTACGCTTCCCCTTTTTGCCCTTCTGCGATTTCTGGTATATGTCAATGCGGTGCCATGGTTGAAAGACCGCCGCCTACCGTCGTCGCACTCGACTTGGTATCGTCGAGCTTCACAGGCTTGGGCCCAGCATTACGCGATCCGACCTCGGCCTGTGATGCTCCGCTGGGCGCATCTGATTGCGCTGGCCTGCTGCGTTTGCCCTTCTCCTTCTCTTTTTTGCTCTTTGCTTCGGTTACCTCTGCGTCGGCCTTCCCAGAGGGTAGCTTCAGTTCGCGCAGCAGCTTTGACACGTCCCGAGAGAGCTTTTTCTGTATGTAGTTTGGTCATTAGGAGCGGGGCACATGAAGCAGATCAACGACGCACGTCTTGTTTCCCACTCCCTTGCACTGCAGCATCGTCATCAACGTCCCTGAGAAGCTCGACATCCGCCTCGTCGCCTCCGAGCGCTAGCACCTGTTCTTTGAGGACATTCTTCGTCGCAGACTTTGACTTGGCCTTTTTGGAAGGAGCGGCTTCGTTGGGGGCACCCTTCTTCCCTCCCTTGTCCTTGCGAAGGCGACCCATAACGTTGCGGCGGGTCTACCAAGGCGCCGTGGTAGAAACAAGTTGAATATCTGAGAGAGCGTTGTTATTCACGCACTGAGCGCGAGCGCGAAAATCTAGATCACGTGTGGCAAGGAAGAGGATGAAGACTCGGGATACGGCCCGGGTCCCACCGCTCTCGTCCTGTCACCACGTTTGCTGCCGGGCGCAGCTTTTGCCAGCTACTACAACTTGTGAAACATGTCCCTCCAGCACACCCTGCGATCACCTCTGCAACAGCACTCCTCGCGTGCGGGACGATAATGCCGTGGCCCTGGCAGAGCACATATCAATAATATCGGCTCAAGTGCCAAGTTGAAGAATGACGACCCCAGAATATCAGATGATCACACAATAACCAGTGGTGAAGGTTTAAACGTTGAAGCCTCACTCCTGGCCAATGGCAATGCTGGGGGTGCACTAGTATGCAAGCGTCTGGTGTTTCAGCGCTCCTCGGCATATTTGCGAAGCGAGTCTGTGAATCGAAGCAAGTCGGGCGCCGGTGAGTCTTGGACTCGCACCCTTTGGGAGCTGCGCACGGCTGACATCGATTGCAGAAGCAGGACCGGTAGATTCTGTTGGCAATTGGACTCGCGGATGGTCAGTGCGGACCACCGCGTGTTGCTGCCAGCATAGAACTGTCAACGGTGTGCCTCCGCATGTGAACTCGTGATCCCGCAAAGACGCACGACATTCGCACGAATTCAGTGGTGTGCGGTGGAACCGCCAATGGCATCCGGTATCTATATAATGGAACACACCCTGGGAAAGCGTCTTAGCTTTGCCCTCTCAACGACATACTCTGCGATGGGCACTTTCACCCAGCTCGATGTCCTCTTTGTTTCTGTCCTCTTGGTTATGAGCGTGTCACTGCTCTCAGGTATTCTGAGAAAGCGTCGCTTACCATACCCACCGGGACCCAAGCGCCTTCCAATCATTGGCAATCTGCTCGACATGCCTTCTCGCGAGGAATGGGTCACTTATAAGGAGTGGTCGGAGAAATTCGGTAAGCATGAGCATGGGCATATCATATCTGATCGGTAGTCCTGACGTCGATCGCGTTCTGAGGCTCCGATGTCATACATGTCGATGTTTTGGGCTCCCACATCGTGATACTCAACTCAGAGAGGGCCGCAAACGAACTACTTGAAAGACGCTCGTCAATTTATTCCGATAGGTACGTCCTCCCAAATTTCCACCAAGGAACATCCTAAGGATCTATCCCAGGCCGCCACTGGTCGCACTGCTTCAACTGCGAGTTCCGTCGCTAAAAGGCCGCTTTGTACTGATCGCCGTTCAGGCTTGGAATGGACTTCAATATCGGCCTGCTACCTTACGGTGGCCGCTGGCGCCGCCTTCGACGCGCATTCCATGCCTATTTTCATTCTGGCGTGGCAAAAACGTATCGGCCGACCGAGATGAAAGCCGTGCACCATCTCTTACGGGCCTTGCTTTCTACCCCGGACAATGTATCTGGACACCTCCGGCAGTGGGTCACACTGCTCTTCGGTCGCGTCTTCCCGCTCAAATACACAGAAAATAGTCTCGCTGGGCAAACCATTTTATCAATTGCCTATGGGATCGACGTCCTACCGGAAGGCGACCCACATATCGCCGCTGCCGAGCAAATTGGCGATGTGTCATCGCTTGCTTCCGAATCACGAGCTATGTTGTTTGATCAGATTCCCTGGCGTGACTACTCTTGTCCACTCTTGAGAGAAAAATGCTGAAATATGAACAGTGGTGTACATGCCAAGCTGGTTCCCCGGGGCAGGATTCAAGAAGGAAGCTCGCAAGTGGAAGCCGGTGGTGGCGAGCGCAATAGCAGTTCCACATGCCGAGGTGAAGGAGGCTTTGGTAAGTTTTGAGGTTGTCATGTCGCCCTGAATCATCATACTGTTTCAAGGATGCCGGCACTGCTGGAGATTCAGTCACGTCAAAGATGCTCTCGCAGCTCGACGAGAACTCAACCGAAGACGACGTATGGTCCACGAAGGCTGTACCAGGGATAATGTACTTGGCCGGCGCCGAGACTGTACGTTGGTTTTACTGCAGCTATAACCTACGGACTCTGACTAAGATTGAAAGACCGTATCGTCTCTACGTTCCTTTGTACTCGCGATGGTCCTGTACCCGGAGGTGCAGCAAAAGGCTCGGGCAGAGATCGATGCCGTCACTAGCGGCTTGCGTCTTCCAGATTTCTCAGACCAAGACGAGCTCCCATATGTCAACGCAGTGGTCAAAGAGGTTATGCGTTGGCATCCCGTCACTCCGCTGGGTGCGTTACTTGGTCTTATCTCTCGTAGCGTCACGATACTCAAAGCCCTTCCGCAGCCGTCCCGCACAGAGCTATGCAGAACGATGTCTACGATGATTACTTCATCCCTGCTGGTTCGATCATCATACCGAATGCCTGGTATGTCTTTCCGACTGCATTTCCGTGGTTTGCGAGCTGAACGATATCAGGGCTATGATGTGGGAGCCTACCGTTTTCCCAGAGCCTGAAAGGTTCAAACCGGAGCGATGGCTCGTTCCGGGCGCCCCGCGCTTCCCAGAATACGCATTCGGATTCGGAAGAAGAGTGTGTCCGGGACGCTTCATGGCGCGTGACAGTGTTTGGGCGACTATCGCGGGCATGCTTGCTGTGTTCGACATCGCGCCTGTCAAAGATGCCTTCCCCAGAATAGCGTATGCATCAGGCATCGTATCGTACGTCTCCTACACACTCTCAGGCCTTTCAATCTAACCTCCCCGGAAGTCATCCCGAGCCGTTCCAGGCTCGTATTCACCCACGATCCGAGGCGGCAGCTTCGTTGGTCAGGGCGACAGATCACGGGGTGGTGTGATTCGAGCGGCATGAACTGAATGTGGAGGACTAGTACGTACAAATCATCCGGACATCCCATGTGGACCACCACTCCAATACGTTTCTCACACCTCCGCTGTTCACGAGTCCCAGTTGATATGTAGAGCCATGTCTAACATAGCTTATCGCGAGGGGACTTGTCGCGACCATAGTCCGATAAGCACCGCGCGAATTCCTGGCTAGCGCTGGACTTGGTAGCTTGGCAGCGTCTCGAACACTCTCGGTTCACTTGTGGCCGTTTTGTACGATGTCGAGTACAGCGCACATATTTTCTGGGCCAAGTCCATCTTTCCCTCGCGAGAGCTTCGAATCTATTCAAGGTCCTCGCGCTGATGCTGCCAAGTGCCATGTTAGAGCCATCGCCATCAAACCGTCATCTTCACATGGTCTATAGTTCTTCTTCAATTGACTGTTATCTCAGCAATCATTTGGCCCAGGGGGTCCGGTGGGTGACCGGTGACCAGTTCGCCACATGCAGACGACGAAAACGAAAATATTGGAAGTCACCTGGGCCGGCCTTTAGTTCTCATCTTGTGGCAAGAGTTAGGCATGGATGTATGTCATTCTGTTAACTCCCGTTCCAATTATCGACTATTGCTCACGAACTTCTGGAAGCTCATGCCCAGGTCCAGGTTCCAAGCTTATAGTATGCGCGGGCCAAATATACAGAAATGCGGTAGCTGACATGCACCAACGAGCGCCCCGACTTCTATCCTTTGGGCACTCCGTCTCTGGCGTCTGATACGTTCCCTTCGGCAGTTTTCTACGAACTGCCATCGACACGAGGTCTTGCCTCAGAACTTGCTCAGAACTCTCAAGCGGCGCATTATGTCCGAGCTCTTTTCATGCCTCTTAAACGGGATAAATATCTGAAGGGCCCATCCACTGGCCACGTCTCATTCTGCCAGACCTATCATGCTTGATCTTACTTGGCTGGACATCCTCTTAGTCGTTGCAACGCTATCAGCTAGCTGGGTGCTGTTCGCCAGTCACACCCGGGGCAGGCGTCGCCTACCTTACCCGCCAGGCCCCAAGCGTCTTCCCATCATCGGCAACTTGCTGGACATGCCGTCGAGCGAAGCATGGGTCGTGTACAAAAAGTGGTCAGACGAGTCTGGTATCGTCCCGCGTCGCCTACTGAAGAAAATAAGGAGTCTGACGGGCTCACGCAGGCTCTGATGTAGTTCACGCCGATGTGCTTGGATCACACATCGTCATACTCAACTCTATGGAGGCGACAAGGCAGCTGCTTGAGAAGCGCTCTTCCATATATTCCGACAGGTGCAGCTCACTTTGAACTTCTCTACCACGCATAAACGGCTGAAGGTAGTTAACAGGCCTCCGCTTGTTGCTTTACTCGAGTTGTACGTATGGTAACACACCTCCCTCGACGTTCGCTACTCATAATACGCAGCATTGGCATGTCATGGAGCATCGGTTTCATCGAATACGGGACAAAGTGGCGCCACCTGCGACACAAGTTCCATATGAACTTTCATCCTGCAGCCGCGAAGACATACGAACCCCATGAGCAGCGAGCAGCCCACCAGCTTCTCCGCAGTTTACTCTCCAACCCAGACGGCCATGCGCAGCACCTCAGACAGTGAGTTTGACAGGGACGTGTGGGAGTACACTAGCTCAAGGCGGCCGTGAAAGTATGGCCGGACAAACCATTTTGTCGATTGCTTACGGCATCGATGTTCTACCTGAGAACGATCCATACGTGGCGTCCGCGGAGGCGGTCGTGAAAGCAGTGGTCCTGGCCGCATCCAAGGAAGCCCTTCTCTTTGACAGTATACCTTGGCGTGCGTAGCCAGTCTTGATAGACTATTTACGGTTGAAGGATCCTTGACAGTTAGACGCATACCGGCCTGGCTCCCAGGTGCCGGTCTGAAGCGTAAGGCCCTTCAAGCATACCCAATCGTGGCTGCCTCTATTGAGATACCCTACAACGAAGTGAAGGCCGCACTTGTGAGTGTGCTAAACCTTATTTGTCACCGATTATAACATATTGCAACAGGTCGCTGGATCAGCTGCACCTTCTGTTGCAACCAGCATGATCTCCGAGCTTGACGAAGATTCAAAACCTGAAGATGTATGGGCCTCAAAAGTAGTGCCCGGAAATATGTATATCGCTGGGGCTGATACTGTACGTCATTCCAATCCTATAGCTAAACAGAGCCGCGTTGTTGAATCGTTCTATTAGACATTGTCCGTCCTTCAGACGTTCATGCTCGCAATGCTGAGATATCCGAAAGTCCAACGCAAGGCGCAAGCGGAGATAGACAAACTAGTCGGCAACTCGCGTCTTCCAGACTTCTCAGACCAAGATGGACTCCCATATGTGGATGCAGTGCTCAAGGAAGCTTTGCGCTGGCATCCCGTTTTACCCCTGGGTATGCGTGTGTCCTCAGCGTGTATGAATTCGTCTAATATGGCTGTATCTTAGCCATACCGCACCGCACGACGCAAAATGACATCTATAACGGATACTTCATCCCCGCGGGTGCAACTGTTATAGGAAATACTTGGTGGGACTTCATTTTTAACCCATCCTGTCGTGTCATACTAATGTTCCTTAGGGCTATATTTCATGACCCAGAGGCTTTTCCGGAGCCAGATAAGTTCATACCTGAGCGCTGGTTGTCTCATGATGCCCCTCGGTTCCCGGATCAGGCGTTCGGATTCGGACGTCGCGAATGTCCAGGTCGGTTTATGGCTCGAGCAAGCGTTTGGGCATCAATCGTCGGAATCCTCGCCGCCTTTGATCTGACTCCCGTTGAGGGTGATCCCCCGGATGAAGAGTATTCATCGGGGATGGTATCGTGAGCTGCACTTCGTTGATTCTGGTGACGCAAACAGGGCTGACGTGCCTGCTATGGTAGCTATGTCAAGCCATTCGTTTGTCACATCCGCCCGAGATCGGAAGTAGCAGCAGCACTAGTTGAGGCAACAGCAAACATGCCCATCGAATGAGTTGACGCAGCCGCGTTGAAAAGCATCGACCCGAGCAATCAAAGTTGGAATTTGTCCCGATCTGACCTTAGTTAGTCGGTAATCGCAGTATCGTTCATGTATTTTAGAAGGTGCCAAGCGTGGTCGGGGTCCAGGGGACACCGGAGCTTCTTTGAAGTATTTTCTGAGCTGGTGCGAGTCGCAAGGGCACCGTCGTTGCCTGCGGCCATCATCAAGATGACTTCGGGGTTTCTGTGCCCCTGATATTGAGAGTCCGTACCTCCGCGCATGTTCATCTCCGCTTAAATTCACCCCTTGTTGGAATCGTTACATAATCACAATTTGGGCCGTCGCGCGTCGCCTCGTGAACCCCGTCGCGAACTGCCACCCGTCCTTTTGCCATCGACCAGGAGCGAGCTCAGACTCAGGTCCAAACTCGAAAATGAAGACCTCTCAAGGTCTTGTCTCACACATGCACAAGTGCGCACATTCGCAGGAGCCATCGTCATGTGATGGAGAAATGTGCTGGTCCCGGCGCTTCTCGGTTGCTTCTCAGCTATCGTCTTAGGCATCTCATCGCGCCCAGAGGGCAGAGCCATTGACTCGAAAGCTTCGGTTACTATTCATCTTTCCCCACGCTGAATGTCTCGAACCCATTCGTAACATACACGAGTTCATTGGCAGGCCTTGCGCTCCGAGTCGGCCTTGTTTTGGAGCAGTCTTTGGCAAGTCCTAGTTTGCTGGATCCACTCAGAGACATCCAGCGGAGCAGCCACCACCGCGTCCATTCAAAATTCCGAACGCGTTGTGCCCCCTTGGCAATTCCAGTGGTGCCGGTGAGCACCTGAGGATTTTCGATAAATGGAACTGTGGTCGCTGCTCCGGGCGTACCCACCGCTGACGTTCTACTATCTCAATAGAGTGCTGGCCATCTACATGTTCGGCTTCACTTGGTTCGACATCCTCTTCGTGGCTGCGGCCCTGTTAGCCAGCTCGGTACTGTTTTCCATTTACACGTATCGGCGTCGTTTGCCGTACCCACCTGGCCCTAATCGCCTTCCCGTCATCGGGAATCTGCTGGACATCCCTTCGCGTGAAGAATGGGTGTTGTACAAAAAGTGGTCAGATAAGTATGGTATGTGCACGCATCTAACGATATAGACTATGGTCGTCAAAACTGACTCTGTACAGGTTCTGACGTGGTTCACGTCGACGTTGTGGGGTCGCACATCGTCGTACTCAACTCTGTAAAGGCGTCAAAGCAACTACTCGAGAAACGATCTTCCATATATTCTGACAGGTATGGCTCACTTGCGAGCTACCGCTTGCATATATAGCATGTTCATAGGAGTCGACAGGCCTCCTTTGGTTGCTCTGCTCGAATTGTACGTCCACCGATTCAGTGTACCCCGACATTCGCCGCTCATCGTATTCAGTATCGGCATGACGTATAGGATCGGGCTTCTGCCATATGACAAGAATTGGCGCTACCTGCGCCATAAGTTTCACTTGAACTTCCACCCTACAGCTGCGAAGGCGTATGAACCTCTTGAGCAACAGGCTGTTCATCAGCTTCTTCGTAGCTTGCTTACCAAGCCCGATGGTTTCCTTCAACATCTCAGACAGTAGGTCAAATGGGGTCATATTCGGAGAGTGACTACTTATGACCATGGAAAGCATGGCTGGCCGGACCATCTTATCGATCGCATACGGAATCAACGTTCGATCCGTATGTGGCGTCTGCGGAGGAGGCCCTAGGGGCGGTGGCTCTTGCTTCTTCGAGAGGAGCTTTCCTCTTTGACTATATCCCTTGGCGTAAGTCACGCTCATCTTCAGTGGTATGAACAACTGATCAGCTTTCTACAGTGAAGCGTATACCGGCCTGGTTTCCGGGAAACGGAATTAAACGTGAGGCACTTCGGGCGTACCCGGGTGTGATTAGCTCCATGGAGAGACCTTACAACAAAGTGAAGGCCGCCGTCGTAAGTCTTCGAATTCATCTTATAACCGGTCAGATCTCAGTAGCGTAGATCACCGGATCAGCCACACCATCTGTTACGGGCAACATGATATCGAAGTTGGAACCCCGGAAGATGTGTGGGCCTCAAAGGCCGTGCCTGGAATCATGTATATGACTGGTTCAGATACCGTACGCCGACTCAACGCTGTTCACTGGCAGAACGACACTGATGAACTGTTCTATAGACAGTCTCTGTTCTGCAAACGTTCATTCTCGCTATGCTGAAGTATCCTGAGGTTCAGCGTGAGGCACAAGCAGAGATAGACAACGTAGTCGGCAACTCGCGTCTTCCAGATTTTTCAGACCAGGATTCGCTTCCATATGTGAATGCAGTACTCAAGGAAGCCTTGCGCTGGCATCCTGTTCTTCCCCTCGGTATATGCTTGCTCCTCACAAATTCGAAGTCGTTCACTAACGAAGCCGTGTTACAGCCATACCGCACCGCACCACGCAACCTCACACCTATAACGGATATTTCATTCCCGTAGGCGCGACCGTCATAGGAAATACATGGTGCGGCTTCATCTTTTGATTCTACCTTCTCGCATCAACCTCTTTCAGAGCTGTCTTACGTGACCCCTAAGTCTTCGCGGAACCTGATAAGTTTATACCTGAGCGCTGGCTCTCGCCGGATGCGCCAGAATTCCCAGATCAAGCATTCGGTTCCGGACGTCGCGAATGTCCAGGCCGGTTCATGGCTAGATCAAGCATTTGGGCCGCAATGTCTGGGATACTGGCCGCATTCGATTTGACTCCTGTTTCGGGGAGTCCTCTCGTTGAGGAGTACTCATCAGGGATTGTATCGTGAGTTCGATGCTTCCTATCCATCGACAGAGAGTAGGCTAATGTGACAAAATAGTTATGTCAAACCATTCAAGTGCCGCATCTGTCCGCGCTCGAAAGCAACAGAAGAGCTTGTGCGGGCCACTGCCAACATACCCGTCGATGGGGTCAGCACCGCCACGGCGAATACGCTGTCTCGGGCTATTGGCGAATGTTTACCCTTTGATCAGAAACTGTCTACCACGATTACCCACATGGTATTTTTCGTATACGCTCTTTGAGGCAATTTCGGTTAATCTATCTTGAATCTGTATCCGTAGCAACTCCAATATAAAAAGGTCTTTCTCCATGTTTCCCCGGTGCTGAAGGAGCTGGAATAGTCGAGAAATCACGTCAAGGTGGCAAGACCGCTCAGGAAGAGAGGGTTTCAATGTCATCTCTGAGTTCTCTTCAGCTCCGCACCCCTCCGCCCGCCCGACTCAGCTGGAACCCGATTTAGGTCCTCGGCGCCCCGAGATCCCAATTATCGGTTCAAGATCATCTCCACTTAGTCACTAGCCACCAGCAGCGTGTTCGGCCTCGTGGTCATCTGGCGCATACTACATTCTCACGATATTTATGAGTTGATGCGTCTTCGCGAACATTACATAACCCAGTGGTGCGCCTTCGCCTTTAATATCTCAATACCCACTTGACCAAGGACGCCCACGACCCAGAGCTTGAAATTCAATAGTGAGCCTGTCCGTACGACATTCACGGATGACGCCTATATCATACGTCACATGTATGCACCGTTGCCGATCTCCTGGCCTCTATACTTATCTCCTCCGTCGCCCCCTGAGTTCATCGAATATGAGAAAGTGTAGATGCACATAGACTCCAAGACATTGTTTCTCATGCATGTCACTCCCGTTCTCGTGGACACCTTCTGCTCCTAGAACAGTGTGCGCATCGTTCCCAGGCTGTTGTGCTTCTGGAAGCAGTATCATTTGATATGCCTCTCAGCGCGGCGGGCTACTTATAGCTGATTTATGGTGAGTCTCATGTCAACATTTCGGAATCGGGGATGCAAGCCAGATGGCTTCTGGCACGTACGTATATAGGAACGCTGATGTGGTAACAGAGCCGCGCCAACGACAAAGGTTTAGCCCAAGCCCCTGGCATTCGATCCCTGGTGCCGTATTCGTCATGGCATTGCTCACAGAACAAACTTCGTTGCCGCGCTTCTCGAAAAGTCAACACATTTCATCGGGCTCCGGTATGTGTGCTTCTCGTATATAAGAGCAACGTGAAGACAAAGGAAAACAACTCACCCACTGCATCTATTTGGGGCTCGTGGGACATGGGACCAGTTACCGTCATGGAGGTTGATCTTACGAGAGTCGAGGTCCTCTTCACCATTGCGGCACTATCTGCGAGCTTGGCACTCTTCGTGATTCGCGCTAGAGGACGTCGTCTTTCCTATCCCCCGGGCCCCAGACGGCTGCCAATTATTGGTAACTTGCTGGACATGCCTTCGCGCGAAGAATGGGTTGTGTACAAAAGATGGTCAGACGATTTCGGTATGAACAGCTGAGCCTTCTTGGATTGTTCAAGTCCTTTAAGGCGTTCGCTGAATCATATAAAGGTTCTGACGTGGTGCACGTCGATGTCCTTGGGTCGCACATCATCATCCTCAACTCTATGGAGGCAACAAAACAGCTACTCGAGAGGCGCTCTTCCATCTATTCTGACAGGTATGGCTCACTTACATGCTTCTCCTACACGGTCCGCTAAAATGGCTGCCAGACCCCCATTGGTTGCTCTGCTTGAGTTGTACGTTCGACAGCGCATAAGTCACAAACGTTTTACTCATCCTATGTAGCCTTGGTATGACGTACAACATTGGGCTTCTCCCATACGGAAGGCACTGGCGTTATCTGCGTTCCAAATTCCACATCAACTTCCATCCTGCAGCCGCAAAAGAATACGAGCCACTCGAACAAAGAGCTACTCACCGCCTTCTCCGTAGCTTACTCGCCAAACCGGGCGACTTTCCGCAACACCTCAGACAGTGAGTTGATCGATTTCGTGTACGACTTACGAGTATCATAACTTCAATCCGAGCATAGCATGGCCGGACAAACCATATTATCTATTGCATATGGGATTGATGTTCGTCCCGAGAACGACCCGTACGTGACGTCTGCAGAACAAACCTTGAAAGCGCTGGCCCTTGCCTCAACAAACACCGCATTCCTCTTTGACAACATTCCTTGGCGTAAGCAATCTCGAACCAATCGAATAGAGTAGAAATTAACAGGCTGTTTGCAGTAAAGCACCTGCCCAACTGGTTCCCCGGCTTCGGGTTGAAGCGCGAGGCTCTGAAGGCGCAGTCTGCTGCGGTCGACTCGATAGAGCGACCCTATAAAGAAGTAAAAGCTGCCCTGGTATGTGCAATTGCTATTGACGATCCCACCGACTCATACGCAAACCAGGCCAATGGAACAGCTGTGCCTAGTGTCGCGGCCGCGATGATCTCAACGTTGGACAGCGACCCGACTGCGGAAGATGTCTTCGCCTCAAAGGCTGTGCCCGGAATCATGTATATGGCTGGTGCCGATACTGTGCGTGACCCTCAGTGACATTCCGACAAGATCTTTGCTTGTTGAACTTCGTCGCAGACAGTGTCTGCGCTGCTGACATTCATGCTTGCAATGCTTAAATACCCAGACGTTCAGCGCAAAGCGCAGGCGGAAATTGATAGAGCAGTTGGCACGTCGCGCCTTCCAGATTTCGCAGACCATGACGCCCTGCCATACGTGGGTGCAGTGCTTAAAGAGACTCTACGCTGGCATCCAGTTCTACCTCTTGGCATGTCTATGTTTTTCAATGGGGAGGGCACTACTGATACGATTGCAACACAGCCGTGCCTCACTGCACCACCCAGTCAGATACCTATGATGGACATTTCATCCCCGCAGGCGCAACCATCATAGGTAACACCTGGTACGACTTCGCCTGCCGATCGTCTATTGGATACTAAACCTCTCCCTAGGGCCATCTTCCGTGATCCTAAAATATTCCCGGAGCCTGATAAATTCACACCCGAGCGTTGGCTTTCACCAGATGCGCCTCGCTTCCCAGATCAGGCATTCGGCTTCGGACGCCGCGAGTGTCCAGGCAGGTACATGGCTCGGTCAAGCGTCTGGGCGACAATTTCCGGGATACTGGCCGCCTTCGATTTGGTCCCAGTGAAGGGTAGCCCACTCGATGAAGAATATTCGTCAGGGCTAGTTGCGTAAGTCTCAATCTACAATTTCTTCCGCGGGGTAGAGCAGAGGGTTGACGAACCCCGATATTAGCTACGTGAAGCCATTCAAGTGCCACATTCGCCCACGCTCGGAAGCAGCAGCGTCGCTGGTGCGCGCAACTGAAAATGAATTGGTTGAATGAGCAACGGAGATATGACGTCGACACGTGTTGAGCAGAACGTAGCTTAGAATCCATGCACCGTGCGGGTTGCCTACAATACACCCGCCTTGTCCATGTCCCCGGGCCGCGCAGAGCGTGACGCCGGTGCATGCGATTATGTTACGTCAGGCCTCATCAGGGTCCAGGGTTGTGAGGGTTGCACATAGGCTTTGACATCGTCCATTCTTTGCTTCTGCTTGCACAGCTGCAACGTCCACACAGGCTGCCATCACGGATCCAGCTCTCGGCTGCGCCTATGTAACGTCAAACATTGCTCCCGGTCGCTGGAAGCTCCTGGGATACCATGCCACATATCTGTGAACCAGTAGTACGATGATCATACATTGTTCATCACATGCGGGAGCTATCGTTGATGTATGGACTGGTGCCTTTGGGGCCTCCGTTTTGTAGCTGGCACTTGCTCTCATTAGTAGCACTGAAGCCATCCTCGTGTAACGTCGTTCTAGGTACCGTTCCACGCTCGCAAATGGCGCTCGCTGTCACCGATTATGAATGTTTCGGTCAAGACGGTCTCCCTTCTCGCACTCGGCGGCGTACATGGCATCTGGTCCTCAATGCGGCGCTGGATTTGTGAGAACTCTCACTACCTTTATCTCACGCGTAGGCCCAAAGATACTACAGCCTCCCTCTTCGTGAACCGGGTCCAACTGGATCAGCTCTCGTTTTGGCGCCTACCCATCACTGCCTCCCCTATAGCGGCAATTGCACGCTCCTCCGTAGCCGCAAACGCCGATCCGGGTGGCAATGGAAACACTAACAGAGCAGAAAACAGATGCACATGCTCGCATAACAGCTTTTCTCATATCACTCAAGGCCTTCGATGTACAAAGACCCCGTCCTCAGAAGAAACATACGTATTAGCTTGCGAACTATCTCGACGCCGTTTCGGACTGGAACCGCATCACCATGCGCGTCTTCTGTGTCCCTTCATACCTCCTCGCACTCGCCGCGCGCCGCTATCACCACGGCGCAGCCGCTCGAGTCTCGAGGGGAAAGCATGGCAGAGCCGACGGTCAGCCTCCGCAACAAATACCGCACTTTCTGCTCTTTAACTCATTTTCGTGGTTTATCCCTGGAGAATACCAGGATCTCGATCCACAAAGGCTTCTTCGCACGGCCCTCGATCGAGGAGAGACTCACTTGACCTCATCAGGGGCTGGACGATGAGGCAGAGTCACGGCGAAGCAGTGTTGCCGCCTCGATTTTTCCAGCCGCTAAGTGACAGATATACGAGGGCGCATGGGTATTCCTAAGGGTACAATGGGGGGGAGGGGGGAGGTCGTTTTATTCCCGTCAGTACAATATCGAAGACGGACCCAAATCGAGACAACGGTGATATTATGCTGTGAGCAGAGAAGCCCCCGCTGGGAATAGACATGGAAGTAAGGCTTGCGCCGATTGTGCGCCGATGCCTGAACTCTGGGGAGCTCGTGCTATAAAACCCTCTGTGGTCTTCTGACTGGCAGCAGCACACCGCTAATCACTCTTGCCGACGGCCGTTTCGTATATTCACGATAATGCGCTCCTTTTTGACGCCACTTGTTGTTTTTGTGGATCCGTGATATTCGGTGGACGTAGAGAGTACGATCCGAACCTCCCTCTCACCCATTTTACGGAGGCTTTGCATTCCTCAGAAGGCACAAGATACTGAACGTGCACTGTTAATTATGCTGTTGAGAAGCGTCTAATGCGTCACCTGAAGGATGCAGCGCACACTTCTGATTAACGCCGTGTGGTTTGGGAAGCACTCCCGCGACGTGGCTATAATCCATATAGCTTGGCCTGACTCACGTTATTCTGTGCCTAAGTACAAATATCATTGAGCATCCATGTTTTAGACAACTACCTGAGGAGGTTGTTACTGGTCGCTATGATCGGGTGCAGCAAAAGGACCTGAGCTTGAGGAAAGAACTTGGGAAAGACACAAGCCAGCGGCCACGGCGGTATTTCCCGAAGCGCCGCCTCGGCCATGACCGTGGTCCGTGACCGGTGACCGGTGACCGTGCAGCCGTGGTGGCAGGTCCGTTGAACCTCTCGATCAGTCGCGGTCGTCAGCTTCACGCCTCGCACCCTTTTACGCCTCTGTTAGTCCGAATCTTATTATAACCACCCTTTCACCTCCGTTGGTGCCCTGTCTTTCTCCAGGAAAGTCGGAGAACCCGGGTTCTGCGGCCTTACCGTGCAAATTCTGACGAACTGGAACTGGTATGTAACTGGTACCGGTACCATGATAGTGGATAATCCCTGAGATCAACTCGTTGCATTAAGATGAATTAGTCTATTCACGGACAAAAGCTTGAAATACATCAAGATTCTTTGATGCTCTGAGGGTCACAGCTAGAACAAGTTCCCTTATCTTGATCTTTACATACCATGATAGCGCTATCGACCAGGTCCCGCTGGATTGATTCATTCATCCCGTCCAGTGACAGCTTCTGCCATCTGCCAACTGGAGTTCCGCCCATGGGAAAGCTGCGCGTGGCGCCGCTGTACTCGGAACTCTAAAATGGCGCCGGTGCCAGGTCAAAACCGTGTAGGTTGCAGCATAAAGCCCTCTGATCTTGACGATTCAGTAGCAACATACCACCTTCACCCATAAGCACTCGTTACTGGCTGCTATGCGTTTGCTCTTGGCACCGTTTTCTGTCCTTGCGTTGACCGTTTTTGCTGCGGCAGTTCCCTTTAACGCAGGAGAGAGGGCCCGGGAAGGTACACTTTAGCTTAAGCTCTTACGCTCAGCCACGCCCTCTCACGCGCATTGGTCTAGCCTTGGGTCTATCTCTTGGCGTGAGCCCTGATAAGAGCGGATTCATTGCTCATAACAACGTGGGCTGAGGGAGTCCGTGGGTAAGTGTGCACAATTGCTCGCCACTGGACAAACTCACCTAGTAACCCGACAGGACGCTTTTGAAGTACTCGACGGTGGCACCGGACACCGTATGGCCTATATTTCCTCATATTCTCTTGTACTTCTGGATGTTGAAGCGAGTCGCAATTTAAGCTCTCGGCGTACTGCAGTCGCGACTTTTGGTGCGAGTATAACGCCTAACAATGCAGCATCCATTTTCTATCGACGCCGTAACACGGCTGCCCCGTGTAGACATATCAACATGTTGCGTCCCTGATGTTGTTTTGGTTTTGAATGGAATAGAGTGTACGTTTCGTATGTCAATGTGCCACAAGTAAGTACGAACAGTTATCTCGTGAGCAAGAGAAGGCAGTGATGCTCGTGCGAAACTCCAGGTGGGCACCAGTGTCACGGTACGACGCGATTTCGTGCGTTGGCTTGGCGAGAATTCTCACGGCGAAATTCCGAATTGAAGGCTTCCAGCTGGATCCTGTCGTTCAGTCCGGACCACCTGCTGAATACCTCGCGGGCAAGATGCGGCGAGATGTTGGGCTGGCCATTCGGCACCGCTGGATCCACGCGGCATTTCCCGAAGCGCCGTCTCAATCAAGGCCGTCCGCGCCGCAACCAGTGCGTGTCCGCCAACACGTCCCATGCTCCTTGACCTCTTACGCCCTTTTCAATATGAGGATAATTGCACCCACCCTTTCACCTACTCCGGAATTCTATCCGTTCCTGCCCCGAATTTGAGTGCTCGAATGTCCTGGATTTACTGTCAGACCCCTGAAGCCCAACATAGCAATACTCCATTATTCGTCCGCGGTGGAGCAAGCATACAAACACACAGGGCCTATCTAGGCTCGAGCTATAACGCCAGCAATCAATTCCGTGTCAGGCTGCGGCCCACCCCTGACAGCTTCTGCCAGCCATCTGTTAACCTTAACCAGCTGCCGTCCGTGCTAGGACAGGTACGAGTGGTGTCCCCGGCACAAGCATGGAGACTTGTACTCAGTGACGAACCCCAACCACTGTCAATTTCTACTATGCGTTCCTTCCTCAAGACATCATTCGTCATTCTTGCTCTCTCTGTCTTCGTCGCGGCCTCTCCGTTCGACATGAAGGGTAGAGCTGAAGGTGCTGTTCTCTTTCTTGTCGCCGGTTCCTTGTTCGCTCATGCGTGTAATCGTGTAGCGTTCGCGCGCAGTCCGAATGAGGGAGGGTTCACTACCATTAAAGACTGAGATGGGTCACATGAACGACGGGTAAGTGGCTAGTGCATAAGATGTTGCTTCAACAACTCATCGCCTCTCTGTTTTGGCAGGGGGTTTTTACCGATCTATCTTCTCGCAGCAAGTCTACCGGGCTCTATATCCCCTGACAAACGCATTGTTTAAACTGACAAATCCGACAGTCATGATGCGTGACTCACGACACATGGCGCAAGCTGCACCTTTTTTTGGTGGTCTCATTTGCAGTGCATGTGTGTTCTATCGTCGTAGAAAGCAAGCAGAGGTGTGACGTACCCTGCGATCCCACGCTTCAATCCCCAATAGTCACCGTCGACGTTCGAAATCAGAGTCTAAGGTTGCCCATCAGTATGTGCACTGGACCGACCGAGGAACAGGATTCTAGTGCGTAATCCGATCCTTGTCGCTGGACATTGCAAGTTGCCGCTTGCATTATTTGCATTTTTTCTCTTGTAAGAGGCTATTTTTCTCCAAGCTTGATGGCGCTCTGATAGGTTATTGAGGATGTCGTAGCGTATGAATATGCCCGTGTCGTTAGCTTTGTAATAGATTTACTCCCTTCATGGGGCGTGATACCTTATCGGCGTTTCTCTGCGTCGTGTCGATCCGAGTCCCTGGGGCCGAATATTCAAGAGAGCTTGCCAGAGAAAAGGTTGGGTGGGTTCACTGCCGGTGCATTGTTCTGATTCTTCAGCTTCTTCATAGGAAGTCTTACGTGCCAGCTGACACATCGGCTACGACATTGTTCCAGAGCGCGGTAGGAACTGGGTGGGATCTTGCGTCGTTTTCGCACATCACTCGCCACTCATTGCAGTAGTCATCCTGATTACGCGTCCTCTCGGGCCCCGATACTTGCATACCTTGTTCTCCGGGCCGAAGTTTTGGTACTCCAGAGGAGAAAGCTTGTTCATGCATTCTCTCTTCATTATCGACTCTCTTTCTGACCAGAAATCTCCCAATCATGCAGCTTTCAAATCCCAAGGCATACCTGACTCGGTACACCGTCTTCGCGGTACTGTCGAGAATCCGTTTGCAATGGGAATTGGGCTCGATGCCGCATTTTCGATGTGAAGGTACGTGTGTAGTCATGCCGTCTATTGTTGCTGGCGGCGTGGGATCGAGTCAGGCCTACAGGGATCGAAGTTCAGTCTCGATTCCATAATTTCTGCTTACAGGTTTGTCATGGTGGGCGCGGAGGGAAGGGTGCGGACAACATAAAATGGGCGTCGTTTCAACGTTTGCTGCAACAAAGCTCACGCTCAGATCTACCTGCCATGTCTACTTCCACCCCAAAGCTCTTCCAGCCGATTCGTGTCGGCGGTCTCGACCTACTGCACCGTGTTGTGCTGTCACCGATGTCGCGGTTCCGCGCTGATGCTCAGCATGTTCCCGGAACGCTCGCCATCGAGTACTACAAGCAACGCACGAGCGTACCCGGAACTCTCGCTATCACAGAGGGAACGTTTGTGGCGCTGCGCGCTGGCGGCCTTGCCAACATCCCCGGAATATGGAACGATGAACAGATCGCAGCGTGGAAGCCGGTCAGTATCTCCCACAGTCTTACCTCTGACGTATCATTGATGTCTCTGGCAACGGATTTTCAGATCGTCGACGCAGTGCACAAGAACGGATCGTTCATCTTCCTGCAGCTCCTGGCTGCCGGAAGGTGCGCTACTGCCTCGGTCCTCAAAGAGGAAGGCGAGTATCCCCTCGTGTCGGCCAGCGACATTCCCCTCAAAGATAAAGACATCCCGCGCCCACTGACGATCGAGGAGATTAAGGAATACGTGCAGCTATTCGCCACGGCTGCGGAGAACGCGGTTGCCAAAGCTGGCTTCGACGGCGTGGAGATACAAGCTGCCAACGGTTGCCTCATCGACCAGTTCCTGCAGACTGTTAGCAATACTCGCACCGATGAGTATGGCGGCTCGGTCGAGAACAGAGTGCGCTTCGGCCTCGAGATCGTCGACGCCGTGGTCAAAGCTGTCGGCGCTTCCAAGGTTGGGGTCAAAGTGAGTCCTTGGATGACCTACCAAGGTAAGCCAAGATACGTGTCATTGTTACGTGCGTTACAGTAACGAGTTCTTGCGCAGGTATGGGAATGCCGGACCCAGTCCCTACCTTCACAGAACTCGTTATTCGCATCCGGGAACTTTACCCTGATTTCGCGTATATACATGTCCTCGATCCCGACGTCTCTTCGAAGCAGGAGAACGCCGAGGAGAGCGACACGCCTCCATCTAGCGAGTTCCTGCGCGACATCTGGGGAAACAGGGCATTCATCGCCAACTATGGCTTCGAGCGAGATACCGCGATAGAGCGCGTAGAGAACGAAGGCGGCCTTGTCTCATTTGGACGTCACTTCATTTCGAACGTATGTTTTGATTCGCCGTGCAAGAGGAGTGTTTATTGATGCACTGATCACAGCCGGATCTCCCATACCGCTTGAAAAAAAATATTGCCCTCGCACCCTACGACTTCAAGACTTTCTA
Source organism: Gloeopeniophorella convolvens (assembly GCA_022496205.1). Lineage (NCBI taxonomy): Eukaryota > Fungi > Basidiomycota > Agaricomycetes > Russulales > Gloeopeniophorella > Gloeopeniophorella convolvens. The sequence goes on along the minus strand of WTXD01000064.1, from coordinate 27,803 downwards.
TACACCTGGAGCTCTCGGCTATACTGACTACCCTGCCGCCTCGGCTTAGATTGAGCTGGAGGGCCTGAATCATCTATATCGCCGGGAAATTGTGGTACATGCAGTCGATACGATCGAATAGGATGGAATGGTATCTGACAGTTTGTGTTTGTGCCTGATACATCCAGCAGCCAACGTCAACCTATGTACTCCACCATGCACTGGCATGCCAGCGGGGTTAAGGACAGATTGCGGGGTACCTACGTTGACGCTGGGAAATGACCGCTGAATGAAGGCGTCCTGAACGCATCGCGGGCCCGGGATAAGGCGCGGGTAGCTACTCGTGTACGTCGCAGCGTACCCAGGTGCGGGACTGTGATTGTACCACAGCCCATCTTAAGGTACAGAAGGAAACGATGAAACACAGAACAGAGCGGCGCCCGACTATGGGTCCCTGAAGCGAGGCGCTGAAGGCCCGAATTTTCGTGACGGCTGCATTTGGTGATTCGGCTACCTTCCAGGCCACTCTGTTCCGGGTGCATTCAAGCTAGATACATTGCACCCGGCAGGCAGGGTGCCACAGGACCTATAAAATCAGCATGCACTCCTGCTCATGGGCATCAGAGGCAGACATCGCCCTTAGTCGACACCAGCTTTCGAACATGCGCACGTTCTTTCTGACATTCCTCCTTCTCGCGCTCGTCGCCGGTGCATCAGCCGATGACGCTGCTCCCGAAGACAAGGCCAGAGGGGAGGCCAGAGGTGACGAAAGATCTAGTACCTCCCTCCGTGACGGATCGCTAATGAGCCATCCGAGAGCAGATGTCCCTTTGACCCCTGATGAGAACGGCTTCTTTGCTGTTAACAGTGACTAGGCCAGTATACGCGGCCTCCGGTTTCAGGAAGTGCAGACCGATACTATTCGGTTGGGAGGGCTGGTCACTCAGTTAACGTTATAGTGAAGTGGAAAGAGGACAATGAAATGACGCTTTGCCGCACTCTGTCATTCGGTTGTCTGATTATCGCTATTATGGGATCATCATACAGAACCACGGCATAGGGTCCAGCGATGTGACCTTCCCGAGCAATTCCCGAGGTGGAGAGCGCCCTGAGAGCGACGCATGGCTGTTCCTCGAACAGAGGGTTACCGCGAGGTATTGCTTGTGATCCTGACTCGTTCTGGATATGTCGTTCCTATCCCGGAGATCCGGCATTGGGGAGATTGCACCATGCATTGAGCAGCGGCGCGAAGGCGGCTCAGAAAGCTCGCTTCTCGCCGGTGACATCGGTCCTCCAAGTGTGCAGCCTGAGAAAGGGGTGGTTTGTCTCGTTTCCGACAGCAAGTACTGCGTACCATGTGGTCAAACATCCACTCAATCATTCTCTGGACTGAATGGCCCGAAAACGCCGGTGCAACGGGATAACGGTATATCGCCGACGGTTTGCACCAACAGTCCGGAGGCAGGTGGCAGGTTGTGGATGTATCTCATGGCGAAGGAGAGAAAGCCGGACGTTGGGGTTTAAGGCATCAATTTTTGGTAGTATTCCCGCGTAAGCCCTCCATCGCGGTTGTTCGTACTCAGTGATTGTTCCACGGAGCAGTTGGCCGGGCAGCTCAAGAGACTCCTCCTTGAGCGCTCCCAAAATGAATGCCCGACCGTGTGGTAACCACGTGCCAGTCTCTGAGTCGAGCAAAGTTTCGGAGTTTCGGAAAGTCTTTCGGAGTTTCGGAGGGCTCCGGTCGACTTCCAGCTCGGCTGTTTCCGAGTCTCTTTGCTTTCGTCGTGGTCCATCTCTGGCAGCAATCTTCATCAACATTTAGGTCCCTGAAGTAGATTGCAGAGGCACGAGTTACATGTCGGACCCCTTGCGAATTGTGAAATATCGAAAGTCGTACAGTGAGTACGCCAACTGTTTCTATCCCGGTTTCTATTCACACGATGCAATTTGGAACTGCACCGCGCCCGTCACAACGGTCCCGGCATATGAACTTATAAGCTTCATTGCAATCTATCAATCAGTCCAAATTCCCAACACACTGCAGAAGTGTCGCCAAAAAGGTCACCTGTTCGTGCCGATGAACCACCTAGAAATACCTATCATCATCCAACATTAAGACTGCTGCGTGCCTCAGGCTTCATCACCATCCCTCACGCTGTCGCTGCATCTCTGCGCCTTGGCGTGCGAGTCCTACCATCAACTATGGGATGAGAGAGATAAAAGGAAGCCTGTGCTAGTGCTCCCACTGCTGTAGTGCTCCGTCTGCTAGTTGTCCCGATGCGAAGCCTAGCGGTGCAATCATTGGTGCCATTGTTTCTCCTCGCACTTTGTGCTGCATCCTCCGTCGCAATTCCTCTCTCGTTTGAAGAGAAATTGGAAGGTACGTTTTCGATAATCTTTCTTGATACCGTCTGCTGACTTGATGATCAGCCGCAGTTGCAGAGTCTCCAGAATTATCCATCTACAGCTCAAACGTGTAGATTGAAGCGCGAGGACCCTTCGTTTATATATCCAAAGCCGATGAAAGATCGTTGGTAGGTATTTTTGTCTCATGTATGCAAAGGCAATAACCTTGTAAGAATAGCAATCGATCCTTTCCTTCCAATGCGAACCAGATTAATGCGTTTATGCCTGATGCGGGGTTCATGTATATATCTATTCCTGGGCTCGCGAGCTTTTCAACGCTCGAGCTCAAGTCTATGTGACGATTAACACTCGCTGCGAGTCGGCATCGGACGCCGGGGCAGCATATTGCGGTGCAGAATAAGCGTTCCCGATGCTGAAGTTGGTCTGCGGTATATTTACCCCGTGTGCTAGCCTAGGTCAATGTTGTGTCAGCGTCAAATACCTCCAAGCTTTGCATAGAGCTAACTGCGGAAAACTCTATGCTCGGCTCCAGACATCGTAGTCCTGCCGGAATGAACTTAGCCCTAAGTCATGACTGATTTGCAGCACGCGCTCGTGTCACTGTGCATGATGCTCTGACGACTCTCACGTCAGTGCCGACGTCGTTGGTCAGTTGATAGCGGCACAGCACATGGTCTCATAGTCTTCCATAATGATATCTCTTTCTCTGGTGGAACAAAGGATACCAGCTTCACAGTTATCCGCCCGTGTCTCCAACGCTGTCAGCTAAGCTTCTGTCAGCGGGCGAAGGTTCCCATAGGTCCTGGTAACAGTCGCCTTCTTTCATGCTGGTGCCATAACAAGCAGCAAACATGTTGCCCAATCTATGACAAGTGACGCGTCTGCAAGATAAGGACTTGAAATGCGCTCAGAGAACTCAACTTTCACTGTAATTTTACATTCTAGATGAAAGTAGCCGGACTGACGTTGTCAAGACACTCGGGCGTACAGGCCTCTGCACAGATCATGCTTCCTCGTGATTGAGCAGTGTCAAGCACATCTTTCAAGGGCAGATACATTCATAAATGATAAATATACTAGCTGTGCACAATCACGTATGGAAGCGTCCTAGAAGCCCTTCGTTGACAGCGACGAAGGTACTTCCGGGTCCGAGTCCGCCATGTAGTCACGAGGACGGATGGAGTACACGTGTTCGTTCGTAACATTCGACTTGTGCGACTCCGACATCGGTGGCGGGGTTGCAAACTGCATCCCGGTTGAGAAGGTCGAGTAGTGCTGCACCGGGCTTCTCTGGATGCAGACGAGGATAACGATCATCGGTGCATAGACACCCTGCGTATCACCATCAGCGAGCTGCAGAGAAAAGCGGCGCGCATCGATGAACATACCGCCGCAAAGGGTATGACCGTGTCCATGACATCGAATCCCACCTGAGGTAATACGCGGAACGCTGAAACGAGGTACAGGATCTGGAAGTTCGAGGCAGTGAGTGATCATCGCCATCATTTGACGAGACAAAAGGACTGACCCAGATGCAGCAGTAGACGAATCCAGACTCGATGAGCAATGCAAGGATTCTCTCTACCCTTTGCGAGGTGTTACCCTCTCCGAGGTGCTTGCGTACGGAGCGACGATGCGACCTTCGTTATGTACGATGAGCCGACCTACAGTGCATAGGCAGAAAACAAAGATGAGGAGCACGTACCAGGCCTTCCAAGCAATAAGGGAGGTAGAAAGGATGTTTGTCGCCAAAGTTGGGCCGATCATGATCAAAGCGCGTTCGCCACGCTTTACTGCGCTGTCGTCATGCGCGCTATGGTGAGATGGATTGAAAAGAGGGACCAAGTCGAGACCGAGGTCACACCCAGCGGCAGCTTCCGTCACAACGTTATCGTCAGTACGCGATTGTTTGATCGAGGAGACCAATCTTACCCACGGTACCAAGGAGAAAGAGGAGAAGAACAGCAACGACTCTCCTGTCCCTATTCCAAAGGACCATCGCACGCCATGCGCAAATGACGTCGCTCATGATAAACTTCAACACTGTTTAGTATGTTGCTAGCAGTACGATTCAGCGCAGGAACGTACGATGATTCGTATCATGACGGAGCCAACGGCCACAATGATGTCAACAAGACGTGTAGACCATATCCCCCCGCCCGGAGGGTTGAGCGTCAACACCATTTGTTGCAGGTTGAGAGAGACGTCAAGCACAAGTACTCCTATGCCCAGGAGAAATGTGATCGTCGTCACACTCAGCATGAACGTGCGCGGCCCTGAAGTCAAGGCTTTCCCGTTGCTCCTGTTATCGAGAACACGACGAATCAATCCCCGTACTGCGCTGAGAAGGAGGCATCCTTACAGAAGGAGGTGGGTCGAGACAGCATACAGCAGGACATGGGCACCTGGGGCGGCGGCGGCGGCGCGGTGAACCATGCAGCGGTGATGTGATACAGGTAACGGCTTACCGAATAGCATCCCTGTAAAAGGTAGTCATAGAGCCCTGTCTTGTACGCTTGGTAGATGGCAGCCGCTTGGTCGGATGGATCGGACATGCTCAGGCTGGCAACGATAGCTCGCGTCCGAGAAGGTTCCTTACCAGGGGTAAGGCGGCAGTGAGGAATGGCTCTTGCGAGCACATCTTATACTGAAAACGACAGGATACCAGGACAGTGACAGGACGACAGAGTGTCGTTGCCTATCACTCGTCAAATCACTTTGTCCTGTTTAAGTCCTCTCAATGCAATCAGAGAGGGTGGGATGATCAACAAGGCACACCCTTCAGAGATAGGTGCAAAGAAGTTGGCCATGTCAATTGCATGATCTAGTCGTGTCAGAGCGAAGATACTCTTCGTGGGCGCGCTGAGAATTGTGTGCCTGAGTACTCGTTCAACAGGAATAACCGAGGCGATACAAAGTGTGAGCGCCAACTACGACCTAACTAACACAAGTGGCGAATCTCGCCAAGGTCGCGCACCCCAATGAGCAGGGCTTATCCGAAGCGGCGTCAGTCAGGCGCTAGTCGACGAGGTGGACTGACGGTAACACAACGCGACTCGCTCCGTGAGCATCGAAAGGCGGCCAATCATTAGTCACTCACCGTATAAGGTAATATCAAACAGCCTGGTATTGACCATGCGGATTCGCTACAGTACGGTATGCCTTCTTGTCTTGTTTTCGTGGGACAAGTTCAAATCCACGAGCCTCTGTGACTGTGCTTCGAGATCACTGCCACGATTGTCAAACCTTCAGTGGCTTTGGTCGGCCAAGATGTGCACCACCGCGCACCGAACTGTCGAATACGCGTCGGCGCGCTTCGGAGGGTATGTAATTATGTAACGCAGCTGTGTAGCGCCCGCAGTCGAGGACAGCGATGGACATCTTCTTCTATTACCTTCTGATCGAATGTTCAGCGCTCACGGCCATTGCGGTGAATGTGGGAGTATGGATCTTGGACATTAAGAGGCGACGCATGGATCATCGACGCTTGGGCCCACTGTTCACGCACATCGACCTTCAGATGCATGCTCAACCACGCATCCTCACTCTGCTCGTCTGCGTTCTCAGCATAGTCTCCCTTTTCTTTACCTATACGCTATTCCTATTCGTGCGGATTTAGAGATTAAGGTTGCGCCACGATCCGAAGAGACTATAGTCAGCTATTCGTCGCACTGTCATCATAATACTACAGGCACTGACCAGATCCAATGTACAGCTATGACCGGAGACGACATCCCACCTTTTGCTGACCTAGGCATGAAGAGAACGGTGGAGATGGTGGTCGAGGAAAGCGTGCACTACCATGCTAGTGGACCTGGCAGTGCGGATGAGTGGAAGTACGATACCGGATTTGGAAGTGGCGTCAACCGCATGGGTCCAAACAACCGCATCTTGGTCGTATCGCTGGACCACCAGGAGCATTGCCTACGCAGAGTTCGCGAATGGATCTCAGACCGCTCTGGAAACCCGGCGTACGGCCATCACCTGCATTGTCTGGGCGTGCTACGACAGGAGGCGCTGTGTCACCCCGACCTCACACTCGAACCGGGAGATTTCACGAAGCGCAACTTTGAAGTTGACCGCGTCGGAGAGATCCACACATGTAGGGACTTCGAGAGGTTTTTCGAGGACAACATGGAACAGTGGCTCACCTGGACAGCGTACCTAAGGCGCGCTGGGATGCCATTGTAAGTCTTATTCGCTCATCTTTGTAGGACTCGTCGGTATCCTAACTCTTGCAACTAGGCTCGGGTGAACCCAACCTCGTACGAAGTGATCAATCTGCGGTTAGTTGTCCTGGAAGGCCGTTTGGCATGGGTGACATAAGCTGTTCCCATTCATGTTGCTTGCTACAGATATTGTATGTCATTTTCTACCCAAAAGCTGTGACGCGGCTGCTGCCATGGTATGAGTGTTGATGGCCTCGAGAGTCAACATGGCTAGTAAAATCGGTTATCCTGCCAGACATGGATATGGGGTCGCAGGCCACAGAATCGCCTACTAGCTAGGAAGTGTCTGTCCAAAGGTAACACAGATGCTCGCAGAGACCACTTAGGCTGCGCTGAGTTCGCGCATCAGCTTCATCCCTACGGGCCCCCCGCGGCCTAAGGAGTGCGAAACTGAGTTTGTGCGGCGAGTTCGAGTCAAAGATTGCTTGCCACTCACAGCCATGGGGTGCTCATGACACCTGTCAAGTCCTCAGGAAGCGAACTGCAATGTGGTGGCAACCCGTTTGGGTTGTCGGCGGAGTCAATCATCCCCGCTCGACCTTCCTCAGACTTGAGAAAAGACTCCCCGAAAGAAAGTCAACCACGCACCCAGATCCTGGCGATCGTGAGCCCATCCCTGTGCCAGAGCTGAGATTACCGTACTGATAGGTCTTGATGTATGGGTACCACTTAGAAAAGCCGTCACGGGAGTGATTAGTGACTGGTGATAGGACACATTGAGTAACTAGTAACCTACCGAATTTTCTGACGTCTTGCGCGCTCAGATCTAGTGTCTTGATTGTGTAGATTAAGGCACTTAGCTCGCCACAGGGGTTTTGTACATTGGCAAGGCATAGTCTGCATACAGCATCTTCAATAACGGTAACGGGCGTCAGTACAAACCCCCGATATAAAGAGCAGCTGTACCCAACGTACGAGCAGCATCGGGTTTGCACAACGCACAGACCGCCACCTCAGACTAATGAACATGCGTATCGCTCTGTCCACCGCCATCTTGTTTTTGACAGCCATGTTGTCTACGGCTTCGCCGCTCTCCTTCGAGGAGAAAATTGAAGGTCAGTTTCTAGATGGATGTCCGCCACCCCTGTCTGACCTTATCCTTGTCCAGTTGCGGCCGCTTCGTCTCCCGATGGTGGCATATATATCGTTCACAACAATATTGTTCACCACGATTGAGAAGCACACGACAAAGATGGTCTTCATGATGCCTGTACCTTATTCTATCGGAAGTGAGTGGTGTAGACGATTGATGACGATGAATGCTAGGGGCGATTAGGGCTCTGGGTCACGTTGTGGGTCGCTTTCGGAATTGCTGTGAGAGCGTATAGTTGTTGATGAAGAGTCGTACGCACTACAAATTTGGAGCCATCAGGACCCATTGCCGGCATGATACGAAATTGACTCGTATGCCCTTGAAAGCTGCACGCTCAATTTTCAAACTCGCTTGGGCACAACCCCTGCCCTCACCCGGGCGCGTCACGCAAAGGGGAGAAAGATAGCACACACAAGTAGTCCCGGTCCCTGATTCGAAAGCGGCGCGCCAGGGGCACGAACCCAAGATGAATACAGTCATCGTGATAGTTCCGCCTTCTGCTGTGCGCCGTTTGTGAGAAGAAATGATGTAGACACGGGTCGAATTGAGGTCATGATCGGACAGCTATTGGCGTGCCTGGCCCAGAGTTTGGTCATACTCGATAGTCAACGTAAAAGAAGAACGACTCGTACGGTTATGTCGCGACTCCTGAATCTAGGAGCGACCAGAAAGTGTACGCCTCTTGGGTTCACTGTGGGCATGTTGTGAGCTTTCGAACCCCTGGCGCATACCCCGCGACACCCAGTAACGCAAGTTAGTTTTGCACTACCGGGAGATTCACGAGCGTGCATCTGGCGCCGGCAGGGTGCGAGCTGGGAAGGGCCATTTCAGTACAAATTGCAGTTTAGGGAGGCTCTCGCAAAAAGCATCATATTTTCTCACCAAAGCAATCACTGATTGCGCGCACAAGAGCCGCGCACGATACGCAGCGGACTGGTTCTCAGGGATGCTGTAAGAAGCAAGGCGGTTTTCGGCCACACACGCGCCGCCGAAAGAATCACGGCAATCACCTTCAAGTACAACTTCAGCGACACATTCCAGACGCGCCGGGAAATCGAAGATGACATGCCTGAACTGCATTTCACGAGCGTGTACGTGTCAGCGCTCACAGCGCAGTTGAATCGCTGCGCGGGTCTAAGGCGATGCCAATATCTCCCACCGCCTCTTCTCCAAGGACACAAAACAGACGTTCTGTATAGACGAGAACCAGCGGTCGTCGAAATGGCCGATGAGAATGTACCTGACTATTGACGAGGCGGACAGGGAGGGGAGAATTATGTTGAAAGCGCGCGTCCATCAGCACTGTAAAAGCATGTGAGAACGGGGTGTAAGTCACCGATCGATGCGAGTCCTACCTCGTGGTTCGAATATTGGTGACCCGAGACTACCGAGGAGATACCTGAGCACATTAGTCTGATCAGACTAACTCGAGTATTGTCCGCGTAGCAGGATTCCGTCCCCGAAAGGTACGTGCCACTCGGAGTTGCGATCCCTGGCACCTGCAAAAGCCATGAGTCCAGTCGCAAGGTATAAATGTCCACTGGTCTCCGGTGCTCAGTATCGTTGGACCATCAGCTCCTCGAGCGTGCAAAGTAAGCAACTCCCCATGCGTGTCTCTTTATCCTTGTTTCTTCTCGCATTTGTCGCCGCCGCCGCCGCTGCGCCTCTGAGCATGGAGGAGAAACTTGAAGGTTGACCATTCACAGAGGTCCTTCGCACGCAGCTTGCTTACTTTTCGTAGCTGCAACTGCTGCTTCGCCGGAGCAGGATGTGTACAGTATGCGCAATAACCTCCAAGAGGCAGGCGGTGGTCCTCCCTGAAGCATAGTAAGTACTACCCATGCTTGATAATCGGCAGCTAAACGAACGCAGTTCCTACAGTCACAATACGTCAAGAACATAGTCGAGTATGGTAAAGATCGGTTGCTCACCAAAACCAAGACACTATTCTGTGTTGATGAATTCGGTGTGGGTTTGACGCATGAAGGTTGAATGTAATGAAGCAACGGCGTTTCAGAATGTCAAATATTTATTATGTCGGTATCCGCTCGACGTAGTTCCTTTGAAGGTTGGGCTAGGTAACCGTTAAAAAGGCAGGCTCCGTGGAAAACACTCATGCGGAGCGGACACGATTGACAAGACATCGTAAGATTGCAGGTTTCGCCTTCCACGCGACAGCATGCGAGCGCCTGGGCTGCAAAGCTGCTCTATACAACGTCGCGCTAAATCAGAGATACACGAACAGCTTGTCTTACTCTTCCAAATCGCCCTCATCAGCCGCGAGGATCAGACGTCCGTAAAACCTGATCATTTCGATGAAAGCCTCCCCACGAATCGCTACCCGTGGAACGATCAGTATCTTGAAGTGGAGGACTGGAGAAGGACGTTCTCACCCTCATTAACATCGTGACCACCCTGAAAACCAGTCGCATTGATATGGCTGTAGCGGAAAATGTGCTCCGTCAGAGGCCAATAGTAGCGCGTATCCGTATTGCCTGCACGACGTCAGCCCAATATGATTTTTGCAAAGGACAGAAACAGACCAAGAGCCAACGCTGGCAACACGACGACTTCCTTCTGCGTATGCGCGAGCGAATCCTTGATCACACCCGAAAGGAGGTTCCATGGCTTGTGGCCGATTGTCGGTGTGATGGGCGACGGTTCTAGCACATTGCCGTAAGCGATGCTGAGGCGCACATTGAAGTCTTGCGAAGGGTCGCCGTCACCGAAGGCGTCAAGCGTCAGGTTGTATGCTTCTAGCAAGGGGCGAAGCAGGCGGCGGTAGCGGGACTGTACTTCCTGGATGGAGCTGAACGTGAAGATACCAGGGGTTAGACACGGGGGCCAGCAAGATACAGTTCAGGAAGCCTACCTCCAATCAGCGATGCGATGGTCTACGACCGCCCATGCGGATCGTGGGAGGGAATTCGCCTTCACCCCGCCACTGATAAGATCGACTGCCTGGGTGGTCCCGAGGACGGCGCTCCAATAGCCGGAGTCCAGCTCTAACAGCGCATCTATCAACGAGCGGAGTCCATCGTCATGCCTTCTCGCACGCGAGACGAGAGGGCGGAGGTGCGAGGGAAATGCGCCGTCATGGACCGCACTACATAGAAGTGAGGTAAAAGCGGTAGACGACCGCTCCAACCTTACTTCTGGCAGTTCACGCTCGAGAGTGTGGATGATGCTGGAGAGGACGCCGATGCTCTGCATCCACAATTAATCTCTGCATTGTGACAGACAAACAAACACTCACGGTGTGGTGAGGAGGTATGGATGGATGGCCACCCTGAGTTGTGACGTCGATTTGCACGTTCGTCCAGCCCTTCTCGGAGACTGCGGGGTTGGAAAAGATCTTACCATCTCGATCTTCGAGGCCATCTGGGGAAAAGTGAGTGCTAAAGTAAATGAGGGCATCTCCCGTTCACGTACGGCCTTCGTCAATAAGCATAGCAAACCCGTTGTTCCCATAGGTCCCAACGAGGTAATCGCGCATGGCGGGACCCCCCTTGAGACCAAGATGAGTTGGCAGAACGAAGTCGACACGAAAAGCAGGGCTTACAGTTTTACCGCCACGTTCCTCGTCCATACCAAATGCAAGAATGATGGTCCTAGAAGGCCGGAAACCAGCATCCAAGAGCGTCTCAATAGCAGTGCTGGATGGCGCTCATGTCAGAATGCTTCAAACGCTCGTGAATGTATGCGGGCGCACAGAATTCCAATGACTCCAGACTTGTCGTCCCCGCTGCCGCGCCCCCAGATACGGTCGCCTAGGGAAACGCGACATGCATATGTCAGTAATGGCTAAGATGAGATGAACCATGGTGTACACACCATCAAAATGGCCAGAGAAAGGTGGGTAAGTCCATTCGTGCTCCGTATCTGAAGCCACGGGGACGACGTCTAAGAGGCATCAGGCGCAGCTCGAGGGAGAGGCCACGTCCACGTACCCTGGTGACCCGTTAAGAGAATAGGCTTGAGGGCTTTTTCCGAACCCTGCCAGTGAAAACTGAGGCCGAAATGATTGACCACGGTTTTATTCAAAACACGGTGACTGTCGAAGTCGCATTAACCGAGGTTCGCCGATATGAAAGACAACGCACGCATGAGAAAAACGATCTGCAAGGTACTCGTGTAAGGCTCGACGTGTCTCCCACCTAGAATCCTCGCCCGGCAGATCCATGTCGTCAAACGTGACCGTTCTAGCGCGCATACATACATACAGTTCAGTAATCGGCGCGAAAAAAAAAAAAAATCAAAGTTGGGACGCACGGTATCTGAACTGAACCTCCCAAACTGATATACGCCCACTGCTGGAACGCGTCGGACCCAAGAATATCGTCGTAGTGCTCCACCAACATCGCATTCCTCTTGAGGACGAATATCGGAGCTTGTGGACATGTCAACGGTTCCACTTGCCCATCCTTCTGATGGTGAGCTGCCCTCTCGCGAAGGGCACGTAACCCGAGTGCGAATGCCTCCGGCCTCGTCCAGAACGCGGAAAACGCGAGGAATGTGGCTAAGAGGGAAAGCAACGTTTTCTTCGACCATGACACACGGCGGGAACGCGTCGCCTCGTGGTATGTGAGCACGGATTGCTCTTCCAGGCTTGCACGGTACTCGGATTTGTCACGAAACTGTCCGTGGTTGATGCTTTGAGCTGCGGCGGTGGAACGAGGTTCTTCCATGGAGAGGGCGGTACACTGAGCTGCACGGCGATCCCGCGCTCGAAAGATAGCTTCCCGCAAACAGAGAAGTTGATGGGCATCATCGTTTGCGCCGGGCTGGCTGGGTCGTCAGATGTGGTAAGCAAGAAGAGAACCAGTCGCTTGTCGTAGCGCCTCGCAAGCTCGCACGGGCCGGCACTGGCCGAGACATCACGTTATCTAAATTGGAAGACCAGTGCTGACGGGCGCAAGGCAAACGGGCGTCCGGGCAGACAAGGGAATGAAGGAATTGCATGGGTGAAAGGACGGGTAAACATTGTTGTGCATTGAACATAAACCAATCAAAGAACATATAGTAGTATATCATACTATTGGACCAAATGAACATACATACAGTACGTCGCCAGCGACTGTTCAACCGATAGCATCCTCTTTACATCACGAGAAGACCCTGGTATATTCTCAATCCAACACAATCTCGAGTGGGGATTGGAATCCATTGGCCCATCTTCTATATGGTTATTCCAGGCCGAGGAGTCACCTCCCCGATCATGATAACAGGCACTGGGCCGCGCTGCGAAATTGGCTGTTGCAGGAACTCGTCAATATACGTCCTGATTCGCCTCGCGATCTCTAAGAGCGCTTCCAGAACAACGCAGGCTTCAGCATCCGTTACCATTCCCTGGTACCACGGGTATGCGCTGAGCGACTGTTGAACGTGCCTCACACATAACCCCTGTCTTGTTCGTTCATCTTCAAACCCGCCACGCTCGCAGTGCTGGAGCCCGTCTTCTGGTTTCCAGAAGTAATCCGCGAACACCTTGAAGTAGGCTTGCGCCAGAGGTCCTGCTGACCATGGTTTGACGTGCGCCTCCACTTGGGCGAGGATGTAGAGCGAAGTCCTACTGCGCCGTCCAACTTGCTTTTCCAGCTCGGCGACGTAGGAGGGGTGGCGGACAACCCTCCCAGTGCTGTCCAAGCTGACGGCATGTCGCCCGCCGGTCGGTACATCGGCTTGACGTCTCGCCGCAGCCCCCTGAGGAATCCAGAACAAAACGATAGGTGCATTCTCCGGCGGCCAGTGGGGGGAAGGACGCGTTTCGACATGCCCGAATCATTGAGCCTGGAGTACGCAACGCAGGCCTCGCGCAGTTCGTCGGTCCAGTCAGACGAAGGCGGGAGGGGCGGATGAATCATTTTCGGGTCGGGAATGGGGAGGGGTTCGTCGTCATGCCAGCCGGATGTCGAACGCTCGCATGAATTGGGGAACCGATATATCAGAGGGCCATGATCGGAAAGACGCAAGGGAGGACGGGAATAGTTCGAGGTACTCATGATACGCAAGGGATGCCTTGTGCTTGGTGGAGAAAATAGGTGGGGAATATCTGGTGCTGCACGATTGGGGGTCGATGCGCGCCTTTTAACAACCTCCAAAGTAGCGACCACGACCTCGCCCACATCTGAAATGAAATGCCGGATGTGGCTGGACACGATGGGTACCGGTGATTTGCGTACAGAATATAGGCCTGGGACCGCAGTCAAGGCGGAGGAACAAGTCACAAACGTACCATGGATCCGCGCGCAGACACTTCCCGATCACGCTCTGCACTTCATCCTCAATTGGAGTGATCTGCCTTGTTATGCTTCAATCAAGAAAATTCCCGTCACAGGACTCGAAATGCGCAGACGTTGAAGCTATTCCGTTGAAAAAGTATACGTGAGGTCGCGGTGCAGGACAGAGCAACTAGCGTCAACGATCTTGACGACGACTTGGGCGAAAGCTGGGGGATGTGACAAAGTGCGTCTCATTGGAATGGAACGCGTCGAATCAACTTGGTTACAGATCGTGGAACGACCGGTATCCGTGCCCATGCACAAGTCAAGGACACATACAATGACACTGTAGCCACATCACTCGTGTCTGGAGGCGCTTACAGAAACGCAATTGTGGACGCTTGGATGGGACACGGATCTGGCCGGGGAGCGAGGAGATTGATCGAGCGTTATAGACACAACCGACGCTCTCAGGATGCCACATACATAGCACTTTGCACTATACAAAATACCACGAATTACGGATAAGCACATGCCAAACAAGTACAACTGTCGACACACCCATTCTAGGCGCTCACGTCGCTTAGCAACCCTACGACCTCGCTATTCCCACGCTTGGACGCCGCATGCAGCGCCGTCTTGTAGTACCGACTTCGCACTTGGGTGTCCGCACCGTGGTCCAGCAGAAAACGCACAACTTCGACGCGACCGTGTGCCGACGCCACGTGCAGCGCCGTGGTAGACCAAGGGTCTTGAGCGTTGACGTCGGCTCCGTGATCAAGGAGGGCCTGGGCAACTTCGAGGTGCCCACCATTCAAGGCCGCATCGAGTGGGTTCCCATATTCGCTGCACCGTACGCGCATGTCGGCGCCATGATCAAGGAGCAGATGCACAACCTCCACCAGCCCGTGAGCAGATGCCAGATGCAGCGGCGTGGCCAGCGCGAGGTACTGGGCGTTCACATCTGCTCCGCTGGAAAGGAGGAGTTGCGCGATCCCAGGATGACCGCAGGCTGCCGCTGCATGCAGTGCGGTGCCGTAGTAGGCGCTCCGAACATGGACATCTGCACCATGTTCGACGAGCAGCTGCACAGCCAACTCGTTTCCGCGCACCGATGCCACGTGCAACGCCGTAGTGGACCAGGCATCCGTCCTATTCACGTCTGCGCCGTGGTCGAGGAAAAACAGCGCATTTTCGTAGTGCTCCCCTTCAAGCGCCAGATCGAGCGCGGTAGCAGAAAGGTCGGTCTGGGCGTGGATGTCGGCACCGTATTCGAGGAGCAGACTTGCGATGTGGATGTATCCAAGCGCCGAGACGAGGTGCAATGGAGTGACGCCCGTGTTACTGCGCAGATCTGCCTTCGCACCCTGGCCAAGGAGGAGCTCCACAACCGAGAGGTGGCCGAAGTTCGACGCTAGGTGTAGCGGTGTCATGTGAACATCGTCCCGCGCATCGATGCCTGCGCCGTGTCGTAGAAGCAGTTCGACCGCGTCTGCGGCATCGAAGTTTTCGCTCGCTGATGCCGTATGCAATGGGGTCCTGTAATCCGAGTCCCGCCTATGGACATCCGCGCCATGATCGAGGAGTAGCTGCATGAGTGCGAGGTTTGCATTCGCCGCGGCAAATTGTAACGCCGTGGTGCCGAGCCTGTCTTGCGCATCCACGTCCGCGCCGTGATCGAGCAGCAGTTGTGTGATCTCCACGCAAATTTTCGGGTCACTTGGGATCGTCCTGGGGTCAACGAATCGCCTCACGAACTCGACTGCGTTCTCATCTGCAGCCTCGTGGAGTGGGGTCCTGCCGTCCTTGCTCCGCGCATGGACATCCGCGCCGTACTCCAGAAGCCTTTGCACGAGTTCAACGTGTCTGTGGGCGGATGCTACATGCAATGGTGTGACGAGCGTCGAGTCGGGTGTACTGGCATGAGCGCCGTGGTCGAGAAGCAACCAGACAGCGTCGAGACGACGGTTGTCCACAGCTAAAATTAACGCCGTGCCGTAATAACTGCTGCTTGCGTTGACGTCTGCACCGCAGGCGAGCAATAGGCGAGCGATCTCGGTTTGCCCTTGCGCCGATGCTACTTGTAACACTGTGGTGTCCCAAGAGTCCCGCACGTCCACTGGTACGCCATGGTCGAGGAGAAGCTTCACGATGGCATGATTCTCGAGGGCCGAAGCTGCATGCAGCACGGTGCCGTACGCGCCACCGCGCGCATATAGGTCTTGCGGGTAGGACCCAACTAGGTGCGCGACCAGGCCGCATAGCACAGCGTAATATAGTGGCGTCTGGTCGGGTCGCAGCGGATGTACCGATTCATCGCAGTGCCACCGGCCTAAATCCGCGTCGTAGAGCCAGATCCAGGTTGCAAAATGCGGCTTGTCACCGTCGAACAGACACTCCATAGCGTCTTTGAGGTGCTGCGTAACATTCATGAACTGTGCGTGCTGCACCCAGTTCCATGCGGCGTAGTGTGCCAGAGGGAAGTCTCGGTCAAGGATGTCTTTGTCGACTCGGTCGTCGAGTTGGAGGAGCACGCTGAGGCAGACTTGGGCGAGAACCGTATGCGCGGGCTCTGGGAGAACAAGGTAGTGGGAGATCGCTTGATCTTGTACGTGTAAGAGGCGGTCTGAAGTTAGGAACTCCTGAACCGAGAAGTGCGCAAACTGCACTGTCCGTGTGCCTTCCACGTCGGGGACGATGGTTATGAAACTCCCGGGACAGGTAGATAGGATGGCTTGTTCTGGGTCGTCTGAACGCCGCTTCACGTTCAACACTGGGGTCCGGTGATTGAAGTCGACCGCAAGAACCTCGGCGAGCTCTTGGACACTAAGCGGTCTCTGGGCGACTATCAAGCATTGAAAAATACGATGAGCCCATTTCTGTTGCTGCTTGTCGATCCGTGAAAGAGTGTTTTGATACGTTTCGTCCAAAGTTTCGGGGAGCGCCTCAAGGATGGATCGGATGTCCGCTGGGTGACACCCACGTAGCACGTCCAGCTGGCAGAAAACGTATCGGAACCTTTAAGGTGAAGTCAATGAGGGCTGTACGTCATCTCAGCGGCGCGACTCACATCCCATTGGCATTTCTTGACAGCGTATTGACGACTAACTCTTTGTCCTCCGCGTTCCATTTCCGCATCTTTCTGTCCGAGTTGACTGCCCATCTGATGTATTCGACGACATCCTGCCACTGGCCACTCTCCCGATCAAGAGCTACGCGGTGAGAGACTAGAGGGTCCAGCTCGCTCCAGATATCTTCCTCGGGGCGGCTAGTGACACATATGCGCAAATTGGAGTAGCCTGCGCCGAGAAGATCCTTCAAGAAGCCCAGGACTTCTTCGCGAGGGGATGATATTCCCGAATCGCGACACTCGTCTAGGGCATCCAAAACGATGAACTTTGCGCCTTGGTCCGGGGTCTCGAGCATCTCCTTCAGATGCTCGACAAGATCATCTTCACTAGGCTCCCGACGATCATTTGCGTACTTGGAGTAGAGACGAGCGAGGACGTCGTAGTACGAGTCGGATTGAGCGCAGAACTGGATCAAGAGAGAGCAGAGTAGGCCGCGGAGATGCTGCTTGGCGGGATCCCGAAAGTCGCAATAGAAGTAGGCCATAGACGCCAGCCCCAACTGAACGCAAGAGTGCGAGAGATCTTCGATGACCGTGGAACTGGCCATTAGGTCAGGTCAGGTTACCTCACATGTAAGAATCGACGTACCAGATAATACTTTTTCCGGACCCCGCTATGAGTTTGATGATCAACATAAGGAAATGGCAGCACTCAAAGAAGAGCGTATATTTCCCGTAGAGCCATAACAGGGAACCCGTCGTTTTCCAGTCAACAAACACCTCTCCTTGAATGAACCACTTGGCAGTTCCGGGTAGGTGAGTTTTGCGCGCGATATTGTGATTTGTCGAGGGGCTCGGATAATGCAACCAGGCATGACAATCATTCAACAGTCTGTCTCCTATGCGAGGTTCAGCTGCCGACATACGTGATGGTGGGACCGGAACGACTGACGTTCCATTTTGTTGATATCACTTGCTGTTTGCTGCATGATGCCTAGTTCCCGAATTTAGCGCAGGTCTGTACCAGTCAGTTGGATAGCGTACGGAGAGCATGCTGGATAGCGTCTGCGCTTGTCTCCCTATCTGGCCCTTGTAAATCAGGGTCGGGCGTCGACGTGCGGAAAGCATTTGCCCACCTTCCATTACGACCTTCATATTATTCACAAGACCATGAATCACGTCCAGAATCTGTGCCACCGTCATTTGAGCTTCCTCTTTCGTGAGTCTGTCCAGCCTCTGTAGGGCGTCACGAACATCTCCACTGCCCCCAAGAAGCATCTTGCCGCACTTCTCTATGATAATTTTGGATGAAAACACCATCGAAGAAAAGCACTGTGACTCACTGAGCAATCCTTCGTCAATTTGTTTCTTCGCAAGCCCGAGAATTGACAACACTTCCGCCAACGTCTTCACGACGACCCCTGTTAGCGCGTCTGAAATCGAGACCCTTGTGTATATCCCAAGGCGCCCAAGAAAGTTCCCGACGTTATCAAAGAGTTCGACCAGCGCATCGTAGTTCTTGATGACTTTCTCTGGAATCTGCCATCGTCGCTCGTCACGTGACGTCATGGACAGGGTTGCGGAAAATACGCACTGCAAGAAGGATGGCGATACTGCTGAATATGAAAGTTGCTGGAGGAAATGCCTGATTACAAATATCGTCTGGGACCGTACGGGTATCCTGAAGAAACCAATCGACTCACCAAACCAATGCCGTCGCCCAAAACCTTGCTAAGCTCAAGTCCGATGCCAATCGTCGGTGCCAGTCGCTCCATCAACCGCACGCCCCGGCCACCCTTGCGCTTATCCAACGCCCCTGATTGCTCCTGGAGAACAAGCATTACATCATCGACGGAATCACAGCTTCCGAGTCGGCCAGTGAGTGGATAGGAAGCGAGGTCCGTGCCTGTCTTCTTTGCGTATTCTGCCAACGCAGCGTCAAAAACCGACCGGAAGGAGGCAGAGCTCGAGCTCGAGAATGGATGGTGGATGATACTGCACATGAGTGAGGTCGTGGGGGCTAGGGACGGCCCATCGTTATAAGGCGCAGCGCAAGGCGCATGAGGGCATCGCACCTAGGCGGCCCGGCATCGCTGCAAGCGCTGAACGAGCCGCCGAAGCCACAGCCATCCCGGACTCGCACGCAGAAGTCATCAAGCGGGTACATTGCATCCCATTGAGCGAGGCGCGGAGTACCTGCTGTTTGGGCGAGCAACTGTTGAGAAGGCGTTTAGCGTCAGGAGCAAGGCACTCATACTTGGGCATCCACACGTACAGCATGTTTTACGGCTTGGTATCGCGAGTCTTGTCCAGCGCAGTTCAGCGCCCCCGCCTGAATGATTGGGTTTACTTTGCCCCGAATCCCCATATGTCCGGTCCGCCTATGATGCAACGGTCCGTGTGATGACCTGGGTCTGGTTGGGGGAAGATATGTGGAAGTAGGAGTAGGGCGCCGAAGATAGTGACGAGGGAACCTAGGCAACACAGGAGGGTGAACTTTGTCTCCAGGTTTCTGTAGACACGGCTATGGGCACCATTAGGGACAGTCGGGCGTAGTTGAGGTCGAAAGGTTGCGAGCCGCCACGTAGGAATGATAAATGCTGGAAGCTCCAATACGAAACGCTTTGGACCACACTTCGCCATGGTACAGATACGGATTCAGGCTGTAGCTGGGGGCACTGGAGGTCCCTTTTCGCGAGATTACCGGCATTTTGGTGACGGCCCATGAGGTTTCGAGGCCTCGAAGGCCCGGTAGGTGAAAGCAGTGCATTGAGCTATGAGGGAACTACCTTGGCCTTGACCACGCCCGGTAGGAGCCTCTGCAGGGAGGTCTGGGCCAAAGGTGGCGGCGAGCGATCACGACACGACAGCAGCTCCGACATGGGCAGGCGGCGCCGCGACCAAGACCCGGGCCGGCGCCAGGCTGCTAACCAGCCGGCCTTGGGAGTGTCGCTATAGGTCACAGTTCCGGACTTTGAAGTTTTCTCCATGCAAAACATATCATATGTTATGTTTTGTTATGAAAGACATATTAATATGATTTTCTATGCAAAACATACAAAGCAATTTATCTATATAAGTCATCGCCGACGGACTATTCCGAAATACAAACACCGATGAACTCTAAGTTGCGCAACACTCCCAAGGACGGCTGGCACAAAATGTCGGTTCCCACGCCACTTCAAAACAAAGCCAAAGCAATCTCCGGCGACCGTGGACGGATTTGGAGGGGCCTCCGGCGTGAGGTCACGCGACCTCGAGATCATTGAAGCACCGATGCCCTTGTCTCTCATCGTCTCCCTTGCCGTCTTGTAGATGTCTCTCGCACATCCCTAACCCTACGCCCCTTGTCCTGGAAAACCTTACACGCTGCCTCTGCCCTTGGTCTTATCGGCCACATCTTCAGGAAGTCCAGTGTCTGGGCTGGTTGGGCTTGTTGAGCTTGTTGAGCTAGGTCTGGGCCAGAAGCTTGAGGTGGGGTGGTGAAGCTGGTTTGAGACAGCCGGTATCGTGCCCTGTACTGCTTGTTCGCTTAAATATACTTATGTTATCCTTCTAGTCCTAGTGGCAGCTCCTGAAGCTGCTACTAGGCTGCTGTCGCTGTAGCCTCAGGCTCCCTCATGTGCCCGCTGCCGACAGCATTCCCGTGGACGTCGCCGATGTCACGTCGCACGGCGTCACGGCCATTGTTCCCTATCATGGTGGTATCGTACCCAAGCCCGCCCCCATGGCGACCTATTCGCGCCTCATCGCCACGCTTTTCCGCACGCGCTCCTCCCCCGCCGCCACGTGCGCCTGGGACCTCTTCGCGCACATGCGCTACGTCTCGCATCCGGACCCGCATCTCTACACGCAGATGATCTGCGCCTGCACGCTGCCCGCGCCCGCCGAGCCCGAGCGCACCCTCGACCCTCGACCTCTTCACTGAGAAGGCATACGTGCGCAAGACGTTCCGCTTCGTGAAGCAGATGCTCAACGCACGCGGGCACGCGGCGGCCCGCCCCAACGCGCTGGCGTTCCGCGCGCTTTTTCAAGACGTGCTGCCATCGCTGGTGCGTTGCAAAGCATGCTGGCGCGTCACAAGGTGGGCCGCCACTCCATGCATGCCGCAGGGGACTGCGTCGTCGCTGCCAGCGCGGCAGCGTGCCTTACAGCGTGCCACCGGGCACGCGGCTGGAGGCCACACACTGCGCGCCTTGCAGGACACCGGCCGTGTGTCCTGCGACATAGCACCGATGGCCACGCAACCCATCACGACGATGGGTGCAGATGCGCGCAATTTACTGCGGATGTGCTGCCTATCACCGGCTCGAGCGGCACGACCAACATGGCTGTGGACACTGATGCGTTCAGCACGGGAGTTAAATAGAATTGTAGTAACTAGTGGAAACCCTATAGTCTTTCGATGTGTGCAGTGAATCCAAAGCGAATCTGCTTATCGCTGAAACCACGTGACCTCACGCCGGAAGCCCCTCCAAATCCGTCCACGGTCGCCGGAGATTGCTTTGGCTTTGTTTTGAAGTGGCGTGGGAACCGACATTTTGTGCCAGCCGTCCTTGGGAGTGTTGCGCAACTTAAAGTTCATCGGTGTTTCAATCTCGGATCAAGCCGTTCTTTTGTAATAGATTAGATAGCGATGTCAATATAATGATTAGATTGCCATATGTCTCGCATTGTAAAACATTTCGTGGGATTAATTCTCAATTAGGCATGTCGTGTCAATCTCATTGAAGCCCGGAACTGTGATTCATAGCGACACTCCCAAGGCCGGCTGGTTAGGAGCCTGGGCCGGCGCTTGAATCCAGCCGTGAACCGCTTGTGTTGTTACCGGCAGTTGCCGGGGCCGGGACATTCACAATCGGCGCAGCCAAAAATCGTTTCAGCGCGAGGTTCTGGCATCACCGCTGAAAGCACCTCCACCTCAATTCCCCCCATAGCATGGATCGACAAATTCCTGGGGCCTTTGAAACATCAATAGTTGTGCCATGGCTAACGCCAGTCTAATATTCCTTCCTGTTCTAGTACTGTTCTGGTACCCAAGGGCCCACGCTTCGCCAGCACCGCCCTGCGATTTGACCTACAGACCAAACCTGGTCGAAGCCTTCTCGAACAACTGCATATGTATGGATGCGAGACATGCGGTACGCACCGTGTCACGCTGCTGACATTGATCCCGCCGTCAGGTTGCTCCTGAGGTCAAACATGCCTCAGCGTGACCATGCACCGCCTCCCGTGCATCGGCCATACTAACTTATCCAACGACTGCGCTTGTTGGTGTCAACCGATGGGGCATCCACAGAGACACGCTGTGTAACACTTTGACGGCACCTTCCTTTTCGGCCCTTTCCTTCATCGCGGCGTGGCCAAGCGATTCTCTTGTGGTTGCGAGTGGGGCCGTGGATCTATGATCGCTGCACCGCCTTGGCTCATCGCAGCCACTACTCCAGGGGCCTCACGAAGTATAAGAGGCAGACGGCAGCGACTGGCCTGGCAGCCATCCCGTCGCCCACCACACCTTCTGACCCGCACACGCATCGCGCTTCCACTCTACCATCAGACTATCGCGCTTCCGTGTCTGCAGCAACATCGTCATGACCCAATATCTCCACCCACTCTCCATTCCCTCGCGCCGAAGCACTACTTCCGACGAGTCGCCATATACGCAATCACCGACCTCGACTTCGTGCTCTAGTTCGCCTGCGTCGCAGCGTTCGCGGACCACGACACCGCGCAGCCCTCACTACCTCCGCGTCCCGGGCCTGCCCACACAGTGGAACATTAAAGATGCGGACAACGCAGACCGGCTGGCCAATGCTCCCGCATCACGAGGTCAGTCATACTTGTCGCCAAATGTCTGAGCGTGCCGAATGCTCACGCCCGAATTGCAGCGAACACTATCTGAGTTCCGTTTGAGCTTCCGGACCCCTGTTTCCGGACACGCAGCCTCGTATTATTCAGTCCTGGATGGGTTAAAGCTTTGTGGTCACCATGCAACATTGTATTAACAGTCATGCAATATCATATGTAATTGCTTCTTCTGTCATATATCACAATTATATAGTAGCAACCGTCGTTGCTTCAACCCCGACAGGTGAGCAAACATCGAATACTTCGCCCCTGAGTTCAGATAGGGACGTGCGACTACCGGCGTATGCTTGTTCCCACACTGATCCTGAATGGGACCGAGAAGTATAGCCTCCTCAACTAAGTAGTAGTGCTTCTGGGCCGCTGGTGGCAAGCACGCCAAAGGGTCGAAGAGCAATGGCGTCGGGCGGGGTGGTTGTGGAGGAGTTTGAAATGTCCGGGTATGAGCGGGTGCCCAGCTCGGCTTGGAGACATCGCTACATCAAATTCAGGCATCAGAACATCAAGCATCAAGCATCAAGTTGGAGCCACTGCGAACAGCATCAGCCAAGCATTGGTGGTGCAAACACACACATATACGCCTCTGTCTATACCAAGGACATGTACCACAACACCTACCCAACGCACCGTCTCACACCGGCCGCCTGTGCCACGACCGCCTCCCCAACCTCCTCCATCTATGGCAAACATGCCGCTCCTCGGGGCGTCCTACCACACCATGGGCGCCATTTACGCCCTCCCTGACCTCGAAGCAGCAATGCCGTCGTTGGACGCCCAGCACTCTGAAAAGGCCGACTCCAAGAAGCATGTCCAGCCCCTCCCACCGGCAGGAAAACCTATACTCCTAATCTTACTCGCGTTCTGCTGTTTCGCGTTCGTCGCGAGCGTGCTCCCGGGGACCGCTCCCTACCGCTTGCCCGCATTGCCCGTCCCGAAGTACCGCGAGCAGGTAGCCAGTCATGTGTCTCTTGCTCTCCGTACGGAGGCGTATGAGCTGTGGACTCAGGGAGCCCATGATGAGGCGCTGGCCATATCGTACGTTTACCATCCCCCGTCTCGGTTCCGTGTCGTTCAATTCGTCCACAGGAGAGAAGTATACGAGACCGATGGTGACGACATGCATGGCTTGGTCCCTCCGCTGCGGGAGCATCTGGGAAGCGCTTTTCCCCTTGTGTGCGTGTGTGTCTACCTCGCTGCGGTCTTTGGTGCTCATCTTCGACTGTCACCGTTGCAGTCACGAAACACTCGATAAGATTGAAGTGGCTGAATCCGCGATTATCTTCCACTGGCCGGGAAAGGAACACGCCTCTAAACCTGTGCTTATCACGAACCGCCACGGTCTGTGCAGCATCATCCCCGCACAATGATCTAGCATCTGATCAACATGCATAGCGTTTGATCTGGTACAGGATGATCAGTCCGCTTCGAAGAGCCACACATCCCCTTCAACATTTGGCTCGGCGTGCGGTGGGTTCCATCCGGATTTTCTAGAGGCTCTCGCCGACGTCGAGAGTGGCGTTGGGATGCTGTGCGTTTCCTCACTTGTGCTCCGAACCGTGCCATTGATGAGACCTGACTTACAGGACCGCGGCCGAGTCTCTTCTGCGGGCTGGATACGAACCCCAGCGCACACTCGTATTTGTCATCATGCTCGGCAAGGTATGTCATCTTCCAACGGTACTGGGGCAGAGCGGGCCCTTATCCTCGTGCAGGCTCGAGACGTACCATTAGCCTGCGACCACCTGCAACAGTTGCACCATGGTCCCAGTCTCCCAACGGAGCCCCCTTCTCCACAGTTCCAACGAAGGGGTGGCACAGTACGCCGACTCTCGCAGCCTGCTGAGGCCCTGTCCGCGCTGCGCGCGCTCTTTGATACCCTATCCTCGGAGATCACGGCGCTTCTTCCCATATTGGGAGCGCAGCCGGCGCCCGTATCTGGTGGTAAGTCTTACCGTAAGTATGATACCCGTGCCGCCCTCTTATCACCGTATGTCGGCAGGTCTTCCGACGTTCTTTCACCGCTATACCTTCGGGTGTTCGTCTGTCCAATCGGCCGTGCTGGCTGAGCTGCGCGCGCGCGCGATTGATGAGACGACGCGTATGATTCTTGGCGTTGACGACTGAGTCTTGTCAATTTCCGGTGTAGACGGCCCCTTATATATTTGCGCACGTATAAAACCCAGTGGGACAGATTCGGGTTAGGATTGGGGCACATTTCGATTATCTTTGTTTAATGTACTGCTACGGGCTATCATATCATGTATTGGTTAGATATCTCATGTACTTCGCCCCGTCATGCACGTGAATATATTCGAACACACTTATAACATGAGTCTGTGCTCAGTCATCAGCATTTTACGAGCCAACGGGCAGCCTTTCCCTCCAAATCCAACATGGTCCTTTCCACAGGCCGGCGAGTGCGTCGCGGCCCCACGGCATCCATGGCGGGTGATAGGCAAGCCGGCCCCCAGCGGATTGTGACGACACACTTGGGACGGAAGATGGCAGTAACCTTATCGAGCGCGCAGTAGAATGGGAGCAGGGGGAGCAGCACAAAGAGACGAGACAGTGGTGTGACAAAGCATATTATTCCAGTCTCAGCATATGTTTTCCGTGAGCCACAGTCGAAGCTGGCACTGCAGGCTCAAGTGATAGTTTGGTGAGTCGTGACAACGACAAGCACCAGCACCAGTCATAGTTGATTGAAAATTCAGTGAGCGCCAACGATAAGGCACCTGGCAAACGAGAGACCAAGCAAGCTGGCACCGGGTACCCCCTTCATGAAGTGTTCCTGAATGGAGACTTGACGCACCTCTCCGTCGGCTCTCGAACAGCTATTGAGTACTTGAGTGTTTGTGGCGCGAAGGTGTGCCAGTCTGCTGAGGCAGTTGCCAGCAGTGGAGAGCAGTGGAGAGCAGCGGAGCGCGTCGGAAGTTGGAATTGGGCCACAAGGTGCCGGAATCCTGCCGAACTCCGCCTCAAGGCCTCACTCAGGTACCAGGAACGTGCGCGGTCGTGTCGGCAAGCTTTTGTCGATTGTCCATCACGGTCTACATCGGCTGTCTGAAGGTAGAGTATGTATAGTCCGAGTCCACGGTATGCTTCAGCTCTGGGTCACCATGCCTCCCCGAAAGTGCAGATGTATAGGTCGCAGAATTTAAGAGGCAAATGAAGGGGCATGGACCATCGATGGGCCCAGGTATATTGCTATCCTCATGCAGGTGAAGCCACCAGTGCCTGCATAGAGGATGTTAAGAATCTAATGTACAACGTAGCCTGGGTTATGCACTATCGTGAACGTGAAGACTCGCCAAGAAACTTCCAAGAAAGATTGTGTCGCCTCCTCAAACCAAGCTGTCTCGCCTGGCGTCGCGCTCATGAAAGCTAGAATTCCTAATTCTCCTTTCCTCTGAGGCCAAAGTATCTGTACGGGTGTTCGGAGTACTCCCGACAGGTGCGGAATACACGGTTGTGAGGACTGCTTGACGCGATGGTACCACGGGCCCAGAGTGGGCCTCATTCCCAGTATGGAGGTGCAACTGCAAATGCATTATAATCGTGATGGCCGTCGGGTACATGCACTATAGTTCCCGTTAGAGGCGATGTCTGGAAGTCCAAGCGTAGAAGGCTCACCGAAAAGTAAAGCATGAAGACGTTCACGATGTATGACCCCGAGCCGGGGAGCTCCCCAAATACAGTCAAGAGGTAGAGTATCTAGCACCATGAAACTGCTGAGTGCACGATTCTACTAGGAGATATGGTTAGATATCAATTACCCATATGAGGCAGTATATGAGCCCAGACCCGATGAGGAGCACGAAAATTCTCCAGACACTGGTAGGGGCTCTCGGGTTGGAGATGCACTTGCACATGTTTACGGTATTCCCTAGGCCATAGTTGATTAGAAACGTAGAAACGCGCGTCACGGCGGACTTACCATGCTTTCCAAGCAATTAGAGACGTCGACAGCAAGTTTGTGCCCAGTATAGGCCCTACGATCACCAATGCGACTGTCCCCTCTTGTAAGCCTTGCTCGTCCTGGGACCCCGGGTGAACCTCGATAGCAAGCTTCAGATCGTATCCTGCGGCGACTAAGATGTTCATCAGACACGGCTTTGTGGGTGTGCTGCGTCACGCGCACCGAGTGTCCCAAGGATGCAAGTCGTAAGTATGAGTATGACCCTGCGGTCCCACCTCCATATGACGACAGCGCGCCATGCACAAACGATGTCGCTAAGAATAGGCTGCACAACGTCAGCTACTCAATCGAGGGGTAGACAAAGACAGAAGCACTGACGTTCAGCTGCATGATGGCCGCAAAGATATTCATGACAATATCTGTGGTGCGATCCGACCAAGCCCCAAATGAAGGGTCGATGTCTTGAAGGATGAAAGGAATGGACTGAGATATCAATCCAGATCCGAGAACAATCGTCACAGTCCCTGAAATGAACATGGAGGTCGTGATGCAGAACATGAAGGTGTTGGCACGAGATTTCCTCAGCGGCCCATCAGAGCTGCATGCCAGTAGTTAGCGTACTGAACAACATCGAGGAAAAGGTGGACAGCCCCAACACACAGGAGCACCCGAACTGAGACGAAGTACATTGCAAAGTACATTCCTAGTGACAGAAAGCAGGTCAGTTCGAGCTGCCACGACGACATGCAGGGGTGTGTCAAGCCTCACCATAGAGGATTCCTGCGGAGAGGTTGAAAACTATACCATTTCGGAACTGAGTGTAGAGATAGTACTCCACTTCTGCTGCTGCATCCGACATGGCGATTCAGAGGGGCCACGAACCTGGAGAGAGCACAAGAATAGGGTCCCCGGCCTCCAGGAATGCCACCAAGTATACATATACATACCCGGGGCCATCCGGATCACAGATGGCAAGTACTCTTACGGGGAGCATGAAGCCTTTTGAGTACGTCGGAGAAGTAGGTACTTTCTAGAGCTGACAGGCCTGTGTGTTCTCACC